>JARYHS010012519.1:66485996-66545460 GCA_031002005.1 Vandiemenella viatica | reverse complement strand
AACAAACCACAAAACAGTTACCATAGCAACTAAGGACTTGGGCCGAAAAAATCATCAACATGTTATATCAGTCTGGTGGTTGGACAGATCTACGCATTGCGATTTATTAAAGTGTGTGGATAATATAAAAAATATTTTTATTCCATTAACCATCGGATTGAGGCGACCGTATTTATATGAACCAGAAAAAAAACTAGAAGTTCCGATTGCCTGCCAGGTGGTAATACACAGGCGGAAAAAAAAATCCCAACACCAAGAAAAATTATTGTAGAGTAATGAAATTTGGACAATGCATTTGTCAAGTTAACATGTTTAATTGATTAAATTTTCAAGATCACAGGTTAATTTAAGCTCAAGAAAATGCATTTCAAATGTGAAATACTGTTAAATTAATAGCCGGTGTAACCTCCAGAATTTTGAATGCAAGCCTGCAAACGTGAATGCATTGTGTCATACAGGTTTCGAATGTCACTTTGTGGTATGGAGTTCCATGCTTGTTGTACTTGTGCTGTCAATACTGGGACGGTCAGTGCTGGCTGAGGATGATGCTGGAGTTGTCGTCCAATGATATCCCATACGTGTTCAATTGGAGACAGATCTGGTGATCTCGCAGGCCAAGGTAACATGTCGACACTCTGTAGAGCACGTTGCGAGACAACAGCGGTATGAGGGCGAGCGTTATCCTGTTGAAAAACTCCCCCTTGAATGCTGTTCATGAATGGCAGCACTACAGGTTGAATTACCAGACTGACGTACAAATTTGCAGTCAGTGTGTTTGGTATAACCACAAGAGTGCTCCTGCTGTCATAGGAAATTGCTCCCCAGACCATGACTCCAGGTGTAGGTCCAGTGTGTCTAGGCCGCAGACAGTTTGGTTGCAGGCGTTCCCCTGGCCTCCTTCTGACCAACACTGGAGATCTGTTGTGTTTTCTGATGAAAGCAGGTTCTGCCTTGGTGCCAGTGATGGCCGAGTGTTGGTCAGAAGGAGGCCAGGGGAACGCCTGCAACCAAACTGTCTGCGGCCTAGACACACTGGACCTACACCTGGAGTCATGGTCTGGGGAGCAATTTCCTATGACAGCAGGAGCACTCTTGTGGTTATACCAAACACACTGACTGCAAATTTGTACGTCAGTCTGGTAATTCAACCTGTAGTGCTGCCATTCATGAACAGCATTCAAGGGGGAGTTTTTCAACAGGATAACGCTCGCCCTCATACCGCTGTTGTCTCGCAACGTGCTCTACAGAGTGTCGACATGTTACCTTGGCCTGCGAGATCACCAGATCTGTCTCCAATTGAACACGTATGGGATATCATTGGACGACAACTCCAGCATCATCCACAGCCAGCACTGACCGTCCCAGTATTGACAGCACAAGTACAACAAGCATGGAACTCCATACCACAAAGTGACATTCGAAACCTGTATGACACAATGCATTCACGTTTGCAGGCTTGCATTCAAAATTCTGGAGGTTACACCGGCTATTAATTTAACAGTATTTCACATTTGAAATGCATTTTCTTGAGCTTAAATTAACCTGTGATCTTGAAAATTTAATCAATTAAACATGTTAACTTGACAAATGCATTGTCCAAATTTCATTACTCTACAATAATTTTTTCTTGGTGTTGGGATTTTTTTTTTCCGTCTGTGTATTATACACAAAAGACTGTGATGTTTTAAAAAATGACAGCGTATTTAATAGTACCATTTTAATTCAGAATATAAGAAAAGTATTTCTTCATGGCTTATACCGTGATCAGGACTGGTTAATTTAGAAGTAAATAATTAAATATTTCTACGAAGCCTCGTGTTTCTGGCAGCTTTTGGATGGTGCTGCGGCACCCACTGAACGTTTTCCCTCCTGTCTGAAGCCTCGCCACAATGGGCCCGTACGCGCCGCCAAATTGAGCGGCTCGGAATTTCTAATCTCCAATTTTGTTTTACATTAAGGTAACACACACGAGGCGGCGCGGCGCGGTGCGGCCCGAGTGGATGATGAATGTGTATTAATGTTAATAACTCCATTAATATTCATCAGCGCGAGCCCTTGGGTGCTGGGTGCCCGCCAGACAGCAGGCCGGCACTCTTCACACACAGTGCGCTGAGTCGCGGCATACCTCAGCCGCCACCAGCCGGCGCAACACTCCAGATCTCTGTTTAAGCCCCAAGCAATATATGATGTCTCATAAAATAACATTTAAACCACACAGTTCTTAAATAATGTTGTTTTTTTTTAAATTTATTTGGCACTAGCTTTACCCGGCATGCGTTGCAATGCTTGTTTTTCTTTCTTTAGTACAGCGGTTCCCAACCTATGGGTCACGACCCACTGGTGGGTCGCGGCGAGTGTTTAGGTGGGCCGCGGAACAATCGACGTTTTTTGCCCCAAAAATATATCTTTTAATTCATCTATTTAGAAATTCAGCGCGATCTGGATGTTATTTTGGCTTGGTGCGCTGAGTGGCAACTTACTCTAAACTGTAAAAAGTGCAAGACAATGAGCATAACTAACAAAAAGAATCCGATTGTTCAGAAATACGAGTTAAACAATACAGTTATTGATATGGTCGATTCTATGAAATGTTTGGGAGTAACAGTACAAAGGAACATGAAATGGGACATACACATTAATTCTTTAGTAGGTAGAGCAAATTCTAGGCTGCGATTCATAGGTAGAATCTTGAAAAATTGTAATGAACAAACAAAGGAGATAGCGTACAAATCTCTTGTGCGTCCACATTGGATTATTGTTGTGCCATTTGGGACCCGTTTCGTAAGGGATTGATCGAAAGTATAGAGAAAGTACAGAGAAGAGCCGCTCGATTCGTGACCGCTTGCTACAGTCCTTATGAAAGCGTCACAGAACTGATTAGTAGATTAGGTTGGGAGTCTCTGGTAGATAGACGACACACGTTTCGTTTAAACTTATTGGAAAACATGCGTACTCCAACTTTCACTCATGAGTGTAGTGAAATACTTCTTCCACCAACCTATTTGAGTCGGAAGGACAGGAAAGATAAAATTAGAGAGCCGGACTGATTCTTATATGAATTCTTTTTTCCCTCGTACCATTAGGGATTGGAATGCACAGCAAAGAGATTAGCTTTGGTGCTGAGCACCCTCTGCCACCCACAATTTTGTGAATTGCAGAGTATATATGTAGATGTAGATGTAGATGTAGATGTATTTAAAAATATAACACGATGTTTTACAAGTGCAGTAATCATGAAAGTTATTAGCTTAAATTAAAACTTTGTGAGAAAAAAAGAGTTTTCTTAAACAGTCAGCCAGTACTATGCAATAACCACGTTGTGATATATAGCAGCGGCAGTAATCGCGCAATCCTTATGGCAACCCCTGAACACCCCCTCTCCCACCCCACCCTAAGGTGGAGATGTGCGCGCATACCACCGGCAGTTTTACTTCTCTGATTCATTTTCTTATTCATGCTTGAATCGAAACCAAAGTTTTTGATGCAAACAGACTTTCTCTCCTTGTGAGAGTGAGTTGTTTGCATTTTGTTTTGATTGAGAGTAGATTTAATGTGATTATGGAAAGTTTGTTGAGGAGTGGATCGTGCCATAAAACAGAGTATCCAAATGGTAAGGAAACTTCAACCACCACGGATAGAAATATGTTTGAAAATGTTACTGAACCACAACCAAGTATTTTTAATTACAATGCAGGCAGCGAGAAAAAGCAAAAGAAGTATCTGCGAAGTATAAGCCGGGTTATTTGAAATACAGATTTGTGTTTTCGGGTACTGAAGAGTAGCCAATACCTTAGTGCGTGATTTGTTGTGAAAATTTGTCCAATGAAAGCATGAAGCCACCAAAACTTGAAAGGCATTTGTCAACCAAGCATCCTGAGTACACGTATAAGCCTCCGGAACTCTTTCAAAATAAAAAAGACATTATCTTTCGACCAAATCTACGATGGAAAAGTCATTGTCAGGCCAACAAACAGTCTACCATAGCATCTTACCAATTATCCTTGTTTATTAGCAAAGCAGGAATATGCGACTAATGTGCCAAGTCGTATCTACACCTACAAATCCCATTTTAGTGGTTGATTGGTAGGTTTACCATTGTGTTTTCCGGTTCCCAGTCTTCCATATTTTCATACATTTGGATGAAATAAAACACAAAGATAAACCTACCAATTTACCACTAAATTCGGGTCTGCATTAAGTTTCCACCAAAAAGCGACTTGGAAAACCAGTTGCATTTTAATATGTTGCTCGACTTACTTCGAATCATGGAATTTCAGCAGTCAACTTGATGAGGTGATGGTCTGTGCAGCCGCCTCCCCGTCTATAATATGTTTTTTGTTTTATGTATTATCAGTTCTCGTTTTTGTTGATAGTGCATCCTTTGTACGAAAATTTGCCTTTTCGTATGATAGGATAGTCGATAGCGTATCGAGATCATAGAACAGTTCCCATTCTGATATTAGATAGACTCCCATATTAGGTGGGTCGCGAAAAAATTTTTACTTAAAAGTGGGTCGTGTACCAATAAAGGTTGGGAACCGCTGCTTTAGTGGGTACGCATATACAAAACAGACAGATTTGCATGTACTAAATAAATGAAAGACAACGATTTTTATGCCTTAAATTAAAACTGAAAAAATTAAAGTAAAAAATAAAAAAAACGGGGTTTAAATCCTCCAGAAGTAGTACTAAGCCATTGTATCAGAAGTAGAACGGCCAGTTTCTTTCCTCTTTTTTAAATTTATTACTGAATCAGTATACAAGGTTATCATCAAACAGAGGTTCCGTCTATGAAAATAGTAAATGCATGCTACTCGGTGATCATTTGTCTCATCCTCTAGTCCCGGCCGGGATCTGATTGCCGATTCTCTCCCAGATCAGCGCCAATCAACTTACAACAATCAGCAGTTCATTTGGATTTGCCGGGCATAGATATCATTTAAATCAGCGTGGGATCCAAATAACGGAGCGGGCGTAACTCAAGTCATCAACTATCGCCCTTAAAGATTCTAGTTTACACAGGGATTTGAATCTGGGAACGAACCCAGAAACTTTCGAAAGTAAGCGGCGTAATCAATGATCCAGCAGAATGCTCTTTTTATTGTATATGTCTGTCAAATGCCTTCAAAATCATATAGAAACTATGGAATTGTACAAAGAATGTAGCCAAAAATTAAGGGTTTGGGATGAAGGAGAAAACGTGTTAGGTTTTTTCAATCCAAATTTACACAGCATTTTTCTCTTTGTATTAAAGTAAAAAATCTTAGTCCAAAAATTTGTTGAATCCTCCCGAAACAGGTGAACCAATCTATTGTGTCAGACGCAGAACATCAGTTCTTTTCCTCTGGGATCTACAGTTTAATGTGGAATCCGAACCACAGAACGCCCCGCCGTAAGTCATAGGATCAATCACGACTCTTAAAAATTCATGCTCTCGCCGAGATTTAAACCTACAACCGGAGACAGAATACTTGTGAAATAAGCGCCTCAACCACTTAGCTATCGGACCACCCTGTAAAGAGCTTTACGTACACTAAGTATTATCAAAATCGTATAAAAACAGTGGTTTTGTGTAAACAAAGTCGACAAAAGTTAGGAGACGGCGGGAAAGAAGGAGAGGGGTTAAGTTTTTGTGAACCAAACGTAAAAAGTTTAAAAGTATATGTATGCAAAGTTCCATCGAAATCGGATAAGAACTGTGCGTTTGTATAAGGAACATTGACAAAAGTTAAGGGGTGGTGTAAAGATGGAGAGTAGTGGGTCTTGCAAAACAAATGTAGACAGTATTTTTCTGTTAAAAGTATACATGTGCAAAATTCCATCTAAATCGGACTAAAGCTGTGGGTATGTATGAAGAGCATATAAAAAAATTGAATGATGCGTGGGGGAAGAGAGGGTGGTTTCTTTTTTTATTGTTTGTCAGAAACTTTCCCAGGAACGCACACAATGACTCAACTTTCATCGCTATCGGTTGAATGGTATAGAAACGCATAGAAGACGAACAAACAAACATTAATTTTTATATATTAGATTTAGCAAGTTACCTTACAGCCATGCCACATTTACGTCAAACACTTTAACACAGTTACATTTACAGAAACATGTTCAAATACAGAAATAAGAGCAAAATGTTTTGTTCCTCTCGGTTCTACAGGAATATGGGTCTTTCTATCAGCGTCACCACTGGCTGGTTTTGTTTTGATGTTTTTTTGTTTCTGGCGTGAAAATCTTATAGGATCCTCTACACGTTTATGTTCTTTGAATCTAGAAGAGCTGGTACTGATGTTTTTAGTTGCTGGCCTTCCCTTATGAGAGCGCCGCGAGCCGCAATATATTCACTGCAACCAAAAAATATGTAGTCTAGAGCCGCAGTCGCAGGTTGGATTGTCGACAATGTTCGGGCTGTGCAGGTGTTGTCGCCAGCGCTCGAGGTTTGTTTTCAGGCTGACTACGGTTTGCTAACTAGTTTTTTGGAACATGTACTTTTGTTGAACCACGGTTTAATTGGAATGTATTCTTGTACTGTTTCGTAGAACCTAAATTTCGTTCCTTCCATTCTCGTCGCAATGAAATCAACAGTTTATTTTTAAAGTAGGTGACGTAATCAGTATAGCGTAATTTGGAGAGTATCTCTTCGCCATTATATGCTCCTTCGTTAGCAAATGCATCGAATTTCTCATTTCCCGCAACTCCACAATGCGCTTTAGTCAGGGCCATCGTGACTGATCGCTGTTCTCTTGGATAGATATCTAACTTATAATGCTGCGATCGAGAGGATTGGAATTGCCGGTGTTTGAGTAGTGCTTTAGAAGCTGTATTGATGACATTTAATTTGACCGAGCGTGGTGGGTGAGCGAATAACCCTCTGGCATTGCATTCGGGAGGACGTGGGTTCGAATCCCGGTCCGGGCAGCCAGATTAGTGTTTTTCATGGTTTCCCCAAATCACTCCAGGCGAATTCCGGCGTTATTCCTTCAAAAAGTCATCGCTGAATTTCTTCCCGTTCCTTGTTACCGTTCTTTCCCACCTCTAATGACCTCGACGTTGACTACGTAGGTGAAAAGCTACCCGACATTGAATCTGACACGATAATAACCGATTTCCGATCAGAGTTGCTGTCATTCCGAACGGCTTCTAATATCACCATCAGTTCAGCTGTCAGGAAATTCGAAGAGGGTAGTAGCTTGTATTTTCCGCTTCTCTTTGTTGCATTTCAATGAATGTGCATCCTATGGCATTGTAATGGCCAGCGAGTTTCGTTGATGACAGAGGTCTAAATGAATATTTAGTTCTTTATAATAATTTTGTATAATTTGAGGTGTAGCATCCTATATTTGATGGCTTGATGATATTTTTTTGTAGGGGTTGTACATCGATGTAGGCTGCGACTAAACACGAAGTAGGCGTCTTAATCCAGTATCTGCTGCTGACACATCAAAGTGCAAGACAATGAGCATAACTAACAAAAAAAAAATCCGATTGTTCAGAAATACGAGGTAAACAGTTCAATTATTGATGTGGTTGATTCTATGAAATATTTGGGAGTAACAGTACAAAGGAACATGAAATGGGACATACACATTAATTCGTTAGTAGGTAGAGCAAATTCTAGGCTGCGATTCATAGGTCGAATCTTGAAAAATTGTAATGAACAAACAAAGGACATAGCGTACAAATCTCTTGTGCGTCCACATTTGGATTATTGTTGTACCATTTGGGACCCGTTTCGTAAGGGATTGATCGAAAGTATAGAGAAAGTACAGAGAAGAGCCGCTCGATTCGTGACCGCTTGCTACAGTCCTTATGAAAGCGTCACAGAACTGATTAGTAGATTAGGTTGGGAGTCTCTGGTAGATAGACGACACACGTTTCGTTTAAACTTATTGGAAAACATGCGTACTCCCACTTTCACTTTTGAGTGTAGTGAAATACTTCTTCCACCAACTTATTTGAGTCGGAAGGACAGGAAAGATAAAATTAGAGAGCCGGACTGATTCTTATATGAATTCTTTTTTCCCTCGTACCATTAGGGATTGGAATGCACAGCAAAGAGATTAGCTTTGGTGCTGAGCACCCTCTGCCACCCACAATTTTGTGAATTGCAGAGTATATATGTAGATGTAGCTGTTGGGAGATTTTCTCAGCCACTTAGCTTCCCAGGAATTGCGCCCACCTTAGTAGTGCTTTCGTTGCTAGATGTTGCCTTCTGAGATGTAATGGAGGTGAGTGCTTTGGTAGTTTCATGGCAAGGTATTTGAAAAGGACTCGAAAAGTTATGCCAAGTCGTGTGTGTGAGCAGCAACGCTCGTGCATGGCGTTTTGAAGGACGGATGTTCGATCCTCTCGCTAATAATCTATGTTTCTTGAAATGACTGTCCGGCGAATGCCGAGATGGTTTCTTCGAAAGTAGTTGCGATAACGTTGATGTCGGCGACGGAAAAACAATAAAAAGAAGAAACTCTGCCTGCCGCAATTTTGCTGTCTGTACTTTCATGAGCTTCAACTTCATAGCCATCATGTGCTGTTCTGCCCATTGCCAGGTCGGGTTACCGTGGTGGTTGTTAACCGCATTTCATGCAGGTATAACGCTCGCATCATTTATTGTTGCGTTTCCTATTGGTCTGGTGTTATTATCTGCATACAGATGTATTGTAATGTGGAGAACAGAAAAAGTTGAATAGAGCTGACAGAACGTAAGGTCTACTCTACCGAAAGACATCGAGAGATTATGAACAAAGAATCGCCATCAAAAAGTTAAATGCCTGCATTACATACGCACTGTAGACACTTTTGAGATTCAAGACGTTCGATATAGAATCTGATAATTAGGAATTGTGCTCATACACCTTTTATAGCTAGGCAAGCAGAAAACATTTGGTGAATAATTGTATGATTATAAGTGGAGAATGAATTATTAAGTTGTAAATGTCTTGGTATATCATCTGAAAATCTTATCAGTTGGTAGGACAATCTGGGCAGGAGGCAGGGAGAGAAATCAAAATCCTACGTCTGGTGGAGATTTACACATGAGTATGGTGGTATGGTATGGGGCACAAATTATGTTTATCAAATACGGGAGTTTGAGGGGGTACAAAGGAGGACACCCACACTTGATTGTTACAATTATCGCAAAACGTCTAGGGAAAGGGGAAATAGGAAGTCCAGAGGCTATTATTAGGTAATGGAAAGCCTTATTGATACTATAATGCACGACATTTAATGCCCATAAAAGCGACTAAACGATCACAACCAGGAAGAAGGACAGACTAAGCAGGGGAATTGTGATACCAGAGGAACATATAAAAAAATTGAATAGATTTAAATAGTTTGGAGGAGATGTGAAGGAAAGTGGAAAGAATGATGGTAAATACGAGATGGAAACAAACTGAAACTCTTTTAAGAAGTGTCGGAACCCTGATCTGGGGCAAGAATGCTCCACAGAGAAGTGAGGTAATAATTTATTCGGCATATTAAGCTCCTATTATCGCGTATCCTGGGCAGTTAGGAGGTGAAATATTAGCAGGATACTGGCGAGTACAATGAAATTTCTCAGAAGCGGGATAGGTGTTACATTAACATACAGGAGGAGCAATGAAATGGTTAGGTACAACGCGAATGATGAATCTTTGCCAGAGATAATGAGGGAGACAACATTCAAATGACATGACTGTGTTAAGAGAATGAAGAAGCAAATAATATCGTGAAAGATACGCAAAATAAAACACAAGGTAAGCGACTCTTAGGAAGACGAAGGAATTGTGGTTGATAGTAGTGGTGGAGTATGGACTAAAGTTATAATGGAGAGATAGCAGAAACGGATATCAGTAGATAGACATCGCGAGAATGCACTTAAGCTACAAGTGTTCTTTATTGTACGTCTTATCTTTCCTTTTCATGCCTTGCTTGCAAATCTGTCCTGGTTCTACCCCCAGTAAAAAATTATTAATCCTTCATATCTTGTCAGGAAAGTTTGTTAACGCGGCGGTGTGGGGTTGGATGGAAGTACTTTCAAAGAGTAAAGACTCAGTAACTTGCCAAGCCTGTTGGCCGATAATCGTCCAATCGTTATTCTGGTTTCATCTTCGGTCTTTCATGATATCTGTAAATCACTACAGGTAGTGCTCTCTTTATCAATCTTCCTTCGTAGACGAGTTCTATCTGATCCTAATATCTCGTTGTCTTTTTAAAAACTAATAAGTTCTGTTTCTATTTGTTTTAAATCCTGACATGTCTGTTAAATGTCACTCAATGTATCTCTAGTGACGTGGATGTTGAGTGCATCTCACTTGGTTGTGCTCTCCTCAGTATTTCTCTCTCAAGCCAGCTCCCTCGCCGCCTAGCAAACCGGATCAAAGAGCGCCAATTAAAATCAAACCACTTTGCTGAGGTCGGCAGCGCGGCCTCCGGTTAATGGTCTGCTAAGTAACCTCCCGGCTTCTGCAAGACCCGTGCTACGCCGCGGTGAGCCAAGTGCGCCGGGATAGGTTTTAAACAGACTTAGCTAGCTCACCAGGGCCAAGATTCCTCTGTCACTGTGATGAGCTAGTGTCTCCTATCGAATACGGCACTAAAACATCACTACATTCAACGTTCTCAAGCCAGAGGAGGGGCTGGCCATTATACTTAAGTATCTGTTCTTATAGCATTTGGCTACGTAATTCGCAACTATTTATGGACTCACTCAATGTATACTCAAGACAAGCATAAAACGTAGTTGAAACCACCCAAGCACGGGGTCGGACTCGAACCCGCGACCTTCGGTTCTTGCTATTAATCAGCTTGCTTTAGATTGTTCTACATTCTTAAAAGGTGTTATTTTACCGGGGGTTTACGTCCTTTAGAAGTCAACTTCATTAAGAACTGTTGCAACAAGTGCAGAATGAGGTACTGCCAACTACGTGTCAACCGCAGATATATTTTCTGATTGTATAACGAGCTGTTTTTGATCAGAAAATTCAGGTTCATCTCAGCCCCTCGCTTAGGAAATTGTGGACAATGTTCTGAAACCATAGTAAGAATACACAATGTATGCCATGGCCGAGAAGCGAATCCGTTCTCGTTGCCCTATTCTAAAACGTTAGGTAATATTTCGCCATCCCTCATTACTTGTTACTATGTCTAGAACAAATTAATTGACCCAGTAAACATAGCCTATTTCCTTTTTTTTTTTTTTTTTTTTTTTTTTAATAGCATTCGGCGGTGTTAGCCATATAGCCAGCTCAATGTGTTTGTTTCTCTCACAATGTACAGATTTCTTATAAGTGTAATTATTTTCTCTCTTGTGTAAGGACGACACAAGATGAACACAACATTTAATTAAAACCACCCATGCCCTAGACCGGACTCGAACCGGCGACCCCTGCAACTAGAAGCAAGCACGCTACCCCTACGCTGCCGGGGTCGGCAACCTATTTCCTTTTGCATGGACTTTATTGTTAGTTGAACCTGGATTCCTGATCAAACGAGCAGATTTAGTGGTAAAGGAAAGGATATATTTTGGGGAACCACGGAAAACCGAAAATCTAATGTTGCGACTGTGATTCAGATACAATTCCCGAATGCCAAGCCTTAACATATCTGCAATGACGTTCTTAACGATAAACCGTGAAGTTAAAAATTTAAAATAAAATAAAACACCCACTGGGTTCGAATTAAGTAACAAAACAAATAATCGCTCGAGCCTGCACGACCAATCATGTCATGTTTTGGAATTTGCTTTCCAGCAAATTCTCACTTAAACGTAAGTTTTGTCACCCAAGGCGCGTGCTCTATAGTCCCCCTTGTTGTGATTGGATTCACTTCATAAACTTGATTCCTGTACGTAACGATTTTTTTGTTCCATAAAACCTCAAAACATGTTACCTGATCCTCTTCTCAGGCCTATTACCGATCGCGGGATTTCCTACCTGAGTCCCACCTCCGTGAATCACCATTAGCATTAATCGCTCGGAATGGAGAGCCGCCCTTCCTAAAACACACCGCACCCCAGCCTGCTTAATAATCTCACACTAACGGGGTGCAGCCGCAATACCACAGATACCTGTCTAATAATTCAGTATGATTCGTCTCCAAAACAAATTCATATCATCTTACTTCTGCTAAGCCCACCACGTTGGCTGAGTTGGTTATGGCACCGTGAAGGTTCCCGGTGCTGACACGGGGTTAACTGGTTCGTGTTATGGTGTTGGAAGAAATTTTTATCATCAGGGCTTGGCCGGCAGGGTAGCAGGGATGGTGATACACAACTCCTAATCACCAGATTGTGCACCAAAGTCCTGGGTTAAATCCCAAACATCACGCAAGGCGTATGGAATCAGAGCATACGACACTGTTGATCGTATTCGCCCGTTGAAATAGGGAGGTTAAGCTTGACGCAACCTCCCCCAAAGTGTCTTTTGGTAGAGTAGGCCTGAATGGGCCGGAACCGGGTTTACCCTCTCCTTACTTTCATCTCTCATCCACAACAATATACCCTGAACACGCCTACTCTTACAGTTACCCATACTGGAAATACATTTGCGAACACTATCACACTTCACAAACGTTCCCAGAGATGGGTAAGCATGCCGATGGGAACCCGCCTACAGCAGGACGAGAGTAACTGAGTCTTTCGTAGAAGAAGAAGAGATCTGCTGGAGTTCATGAAACTCGTCATACATTTAACTGTGGCAGTCGTTGTTTATACGATTGTTTTCGAACAGCGGTTATAACTGATAACATAACCCTAGGATAAGAAATGGACGCTAACAGCAAATTGCAATCCCCGATATGGCTAATGGTTTGTTTAAAACTGTTCAAATCTAGTAACTACGTTCAAAATTTAGTAATTAATACGAGGAGTCATGAGTTTATATCTAACGATGCAAATTAGGTCTGGTTTAAGGCTGATAAGGGAGCGTCCATAAACCACGCAGCTCCAAGTAGCACGTAGCTTCTTTCCCACGTTGATTCCAGAAGACATTTTGTACTGTTTTCTATTGTCAGACTATCGTAAATTACATATCAAGAAAATTAAGTGACGAATATAAATATCCTCATGCTTTTATGTGTTCTGTATCTCATTTTAACTGTGACAAACAATATAAATGAAAAATTACGTAACCTGGCTCTGAAACATTCCCCTCCCCCTCGTAGCACAGCGTAGCTTTCCAGCCAACCCCTCCTCTCCCCTCGTCTCCCTAGACCGAGTCACGTAGTTTATGGACGTTCCCTAAGTAATTAATCTAAAATTGCCGAGGAATACTTTAACGCTCATTATTGTGACGAAATTGCGTAGTTCATAAACATTCTATTGTGCTCTGAAAGGCATTTGCTTGTTTTTACAGTCGTCTGTTTAATTATTAGACTATTAAATTTCGTATGTCGATTACGCAACAAAAAATTATTAGGTTTCTGGTTCATATCTGATGGTTTGACACAACCGCCATGTGGTTCGACAATGATACACTGTAACGTGACGCGCTGTCGCCACGTTCCAATATGCATTTTTATTATATAAATAATAATATAAGAGTAATTTACATAAATCTTGGGCGACCACCTAAATAGATTTTTATTGTAATTTTATAAAGTACGCAAGATTCCAAGTGAGGACTGTAACGCAATGGTGAACATTCAGTGTATCTTGTTAAAGCGAATATTAAAGAATTATTGAGCTGTGTAGGCTTGAAGCTAATCGTGGTCTTCCCGAACCATGGCGACAGGAAGTCGCGGATTTAGGGTTTTGCCGGACGACACACTCTGCTCCCTGGGGGTGGGCGGTCAACAAGGTCACTCACCTGGCGGGAAATGCCTGCCGCCCGAACACAGAGTCGTCCCCGAACGCAGCCGAAAATGTCCTACCTCTGTTAGTTACGCGGGCAAATAAGATATCGGGGCTATCACGTGACATTGGGTGCCAACCTGAAGATCCAATCCAAATGAGCATATAACTTAAAATCCTGGGAATTTTCTGTTGAATGTGATCTTCGAGACTGCAAGAGGGTGGAGCCAGACGTTTTCCTCGTGGACCGAAGAGTGAGGAGCTGGACATTCGATATTCGATTCTACGCGAGTCTAGTCTGAGGTGGACTTGGAAGGTTGGCTTCTCTCGCCATCTGCTGCAGTTCGACTCCTGGTGTCGTAAAAACTCTGACGCTGCCAGCTTGACGGAGTGGCTTCCTCACGGCGATACTGCCAGTAATGCGATGATGTGCATTAACAGACAGGAGGTGTCTGTAGCCGCGGTGTGAGATAATCTCACACACCGTGGGTCATCTCCGATCACCGCAGACATCAGACGCAGAACTACAATGGTAACTTATTACGACCAACCCATCTGATTGTGCATTCCGTGAAACTGAATCCTTAAGCGACTTCGAGAGGGTAGATCCATGTTCTAACTTTGTAATTGAAAAAACCCCTGAGCTAGCGGCATAATTTGCCAAAACTAGTTATTTTCGAATGATATATTGTTCATTCGTGGCGCCCATGATTTTCTTTTAACTGTAAAGTCACAGTATTATGATACCTTTGTCTGAGGTCTTCATAACTTATATTTTTCATTGTTTCCAATTGTCATTATTTCTTGCATTTTAATTCCGAGATGGATTTAAAAGTAAATATACAATTGTTTGCTTCCTAATGACGGCTAATTGTACCTCTGAGCGTTGCTTTTATGATTTTACCAATTTATGTAAATGTTAACGGTAAATTCTCTCAGACTTGTAATCGCCAATGATAAGAAAATAAATGTTATATTGTGACAATTTTCCTAAATTCCAACTAACATCGAGATTCTTGCAAAATTAATAAATTTTCACTCCTTCATAAAAATTAAAATTGAAATCCCCTTTTGTTAATCATAAAGGTATGAGAGATAATTGTTTTTTTTTTTTGTAACAGTTTAACGTCCCTTTTTAACAACGTGGTCTTTAGAGACGGGAAAGGATGGGGGCAAGGAATGGGAAGGAATTCGTCCATGGCCTTTTGAAGGAAGCATCCCGGCATTCGCCTGGAGTGATTTGGGGAAACCATGGAAAACCCAAATCTGGATGCCCGGACGGGGATTCGAACCGCCGTCTTCCCGAATGCGAGGCCAGAACGCTATCCGTTACACCACCACGCTCGGTAAGAGAGAGATAATTGTAACGTAGTTTGCCCACTAAGGCCCCCACCACAACACTTTCGTACTGTTGTAGCTCATATGATCAAACACAACTCTTAAACATTCCTGTGCCCACTGGGAATTGAACCCTGGACCGGAGCAGCGAACTTTTTGAAAAGCAAGCGCATTAACCACTGAGCTTTACATTTATGCAAATTGACTTCAAGGTAGCTGCCAGGAATACTGCATGTCAATCAGAAGACTGTAAAGGCTGAAATTTCTCATAAGGTTTTGGAACTCTTTACATCATGAGTGAGTTATTTTTGAGAGGCAGCCTCGCGTACGATGACTCATGGGGACACCACTATACATTCCCAACGAAGAGGTCGAACATGGAATAGAAACCCATTTATTTGATGGCAAGGGTCTCATGATCATCTTTTAAGATACTTAAAGGTGTAGTGTACGCCGATTGTATGCTTGAACGTCGGCCAATCAACCTCTCATACTACTATAGACGATAGGTGAGTTAGTCTTATAGGTTTAAAAGACGGAAGATCAGTAGCTTCCTTTTGCTGCACGATAATTCTCGGCTCCACAACGCTACTATACAAGCTCTATCGGAACAAATACATATACCTCACTGGACCACCTACCCTATAGTCCACATTAGTTATCATTTATCTTTGATTTATCTAAAACATAGATTGGACTGGGATTGTCTGGCAGACAGACGATACAGGTTTCGTTTGAATTTATTGAGAAATATGCGAATATCCCTTTTCATTTACCAGTGCGATATAATACTTCGTCCACCAACATATTTAGGTCGTAATAAGAGAAGAGAAAAGGTTAGAGAAATAAGATGCCGTACTGATGCCTTTGTATATTCTCTTTTCCCTCGTGCTATTCGGAATTGGAATTAACGGAGTTAGTCTAGGTGCAAAGCACCCTCTGCCTCCACAATATTTGTAAACCGCAGAGTATGAATTTAGATGCAGATCCTTCAAAAATGAATTAAGTGGAAAGCAATTTTTAACGACGCAGGAATATAAACTGACTACGTACTAGTCAAACACATTTTTACAACGAAGAAATCATAAAACCACCAGTGTGACGAATAATACTCGGGGCTCTATAGAAAAATAGTTTCGTATTTGTCTTACTGTATATTAATCCAGTGAAGAGTTTCCGTCCCAAAAAGGTCGTCCGAATGTGATACTTGTATTATTGGTTTTCAGAATGGTGTGAATTATTATTATGTGACTCCAAGAATGAAATCTATAACCTAGTTTCTCATTCATAACTCTGCTTTAATTAATGAAATTATTGTAAAATTAAGGAAATAGATGATTTATCGTCGTTAGGTGAAATTGTTTCGTGAATGTGTGGAATTTGGGTTGTATAATACGTGAATCTGCTATAAATTAGCTGGTCAAATTTTGTACGTGAGCTAAGCTGATTCCGATACCTAGCATTTTATTTTAAGGACATTAATATGTTATACCGTACTTGAACATAACTAATTTCGTTGCTTTGAAAATGTTTTCTTTAAACAGTGGAGTGATACAAGCTTGTAAACACTTTATAATTTCATTAAAGATTATTTTAATTCATTACTGATTAGTTTTAAATAAGTCTTAATTGTTTTTAATGATTGCAGATTGTTTGAGACACTGTTTGATGTTCTAGAAGTGTGAGGCTTCGACCTTGTTTGGGTCTAGAATTTTCCACTTCCAATTCTCAGCTGCGTCACTCGGAGTAATGCAAAATATTTAATTTTTGTTATGTACACTGCCTTGGAAACATTCGGAAAAAGAGTATGAAAAAGAACGAAAAGTATTTCTGAAATAAAGTTAAATGTTGCACTTCCAGCCTCCAGCTGAATCGCTTGGAGCAATGCTAACAGGAATTTATTATATATATATATATATATATATACTGCTTTGGAAACCATCGCAAAAAGAATGATGCTCACTCTAAATTTGTTTGTGAAATAAAATTGAAGTTAAGTGTATCGTCTGCTTTCACATTTAAAGCAAGCTTCCTTAACAATTCAGAAAGTTAAAAAATCTACTACGGAGTAATATTCACTTGGAAAAAGGGTCAACTTGTAATTCGAAACGGTTAATTAAAAATTTTGAGCTATGCTACATATCAGGACGATTGGAATCCTAAAATTTTTATTACTTAGAGAACATATGTAAGGTAATATTGACCCCATTATACCAGTCTCTGTCTACTGGCAATTTGTTTCTGCTAAGCTGATTAACGGTGTCGCTGACCTGAATCGAACCCCGGACTCGTCCGCCATTGTGTTGCTCGCTCCTCAAACACAGAACTGTAATAATAGCCTCGTCGCGGCTGTCTCCTTGGCCCGGGCTGCACTCCGCTTTGGGCCTATTTGGGGAGCAGTTTTTGTGCTGCGCCGTGTAAACCCACATCAAAGGGCCGCGCGGAGCCTCTGAAGGACGGGGGTGAAGGAGCGACGACATGCTAAGAAGATGCGTTAGATACGTTAGTCAGGCCGGCTCAAAGGGAATTCGTCGAGCGGTCGGCCGCCTCCGAGCCGAGAAGAAGGCAAAAAGGACCTGCAAGGAGGAGGGAGGGGGGAGGGAGTTAAGTCATAGGCGGCGGCGGCGCCCCTTTCAAGCCAGATTTTCGTAACTAAAGATTCTATGAGACGGAAAAGAATGGAGACAAAAAGAGGAAAGGTACGACTTTATCCGTTGGCGAGCGACGCTCATAATTAAAGGGTTGCGGCCTCGCAAAGCCAAATAGCGCTGGGAACACGGGCCAGCCAGTATCAAAAGAACTATACATTTACACTATGACAAAATCTGTTACGGAGCTATGTCTGTTCGTTACGCCGTCAAGCAAAAACTACAGAACAGAGTAACATAGTTTGAAGGTTGTAACATTTATAGAAAACAATCAAATAAAAATATAAATCAGTCCGAGTCGGAAGTGTGATAAAAAATGTACTACTTATCCAAATAGCAAAATACTTTTATTATTTTAAAATGTTAGCAATGCAGTGTATATGTTGTAGGTTCTACTGTTTGTAATATACTATTTTATAATAATATCATACGTGTATTTTAAATGTGATCTCTGGATGTATAGCTATAAATTGTTTTGAAATTATTTTTGAAATTCATCAGCTCTTGTAGTTTGAGTGTGACAAACAATGTACTGCTTGTCTAAATAGCAAAATAGTTCTACGATTTTGAAATAAGTTCTATTGTCTATAATATACTATTTTATAATAACCCCAAATGTGAATTTTAAATGTGATCTCTGTATGTATAGTTATAAACTGTTTGAAAGATGGTATTATATGTAATTCATCAGCTTTAATAGGTCAATGTAATAATTATGTAACAACTTTGTGCTTGTAACAAAGAGCCAATAAAACAAAAAATAGTTTGAAGGACTAGTGTCTGACTTAAAAGCTGGGATATGTACTGTACATCACCTGACGAAAGAAAAGGAATCTATTCTGAACGTAAAGCAGTTTTATAGTTATCATCAACAACAATATAAATAAAACGCTAAGGCTGTCTCCGTACAACTGACGTCACGATCCAGGTCTTCGTTGGCATGCTACAACGGACAGAGGTGTTACAACCAACTATAGGTTATACGCGTTACTTAATAGCAGTTCTATCTAGCTAAGCATCCTCAAAAAAATGAACTACCAAAATAGTGAAAGAAAAATAGGTATGGCGTTGAAATCAACACATTAATTATTAGTTACTTTTTGTTAATTTATATTTGATAGAAGTAGATGTTTTCATTAAATTCTTTGTCCAAAAATATGGGAGATAAAAGCTTTAATTTTGGAGCAGCAACATGAAATGGGACTTGCACATAACTTCCGTTGTAGGCAAAGCTAATTCCAAACTACGATTCATAGGACGTATTTTGAGAAGTTGTAATGCTCATACAAAGGAAATAGCGTACAAAACACTAGTGCGTCGGCATTTGGAATACTGTTGTGGAATTTGGGATCCGTATCGCAAGGGATTGATTGACACATTAGAGAAAGTACAGAGAAGAGCCGCTCGATTCGTGACTGCTAGATACAGTCCTTACGTAAGTGTCACAGAGCTGATACGCGGGTTGGGCTGGGATTGTTTGGCGGACAGACGACGTCGTTTTCGTTTGAATTTGCTGGAGAATATGCGAAAATCTTTAAGTTACGAGTGCAACGAAATACTTCTTCCACCAACCTATTTAGGTCGCAATGACAGGAGGGATAAGATTAGAGAAATAAGATGCCGTACTGATTCATTTATGTATTCCTTCTTTCCTCGATCTGTTCGGGATTGGAATGCGCAGAATTAGGATTGGTGCTTAGCACCTTCTGCCATCCACAATATTTGTGATTTGCAGAGTATAGATGTAGATTAGCGGAAGTTTTAATTAGATCGAAATTTATCCTTGGTCAGAATAACAACTGGTATTTAACGTTAAAGCAGAGTACATGTACGTATATTTTTTTTTTTTTTTTGCAAAAATAATTGGTTTTCATGAGATCCATGTTTCTACAACATTACTTCATGGAGAACAGAATTAAAACTTATATTACGCGGCGAAATGCTTTCCTTTGCATTCACTGACGCAATATTACTGAAGTTTTAATTTCAGATGCATGCAATCAAAATATGTGCAACATTACACATTAGGATTATGAGCTCTATTTAATAACAATTTTATGTAGTTAAGCAAATCGGTAGAGATGATTTTTGACAACACTCCGTTAAACACGCCATTTTAGATGGGTTTATAGATTACTTATCTAATTAACTACTGAACTCATTTGGACGAGGATTTCATAATTTGATGGTTCATGGTCTCACGCAAAATTAAGAGATTTTTTTTTATCACTACGTTACAATAACGCATCAAAACAGTAATAAAGAAATGTGGCTCTATGGTAACGCCATCTGCCGATTGGTTCTGTAAATATCGGGTATTCAATCTCTGAACACGACGGAAGCCGGCCTCGGTAGCGTAGGGACTAGAGTACTGACCCCGCGTGCCAAAGGTCGCCGGTTCGAGTCCGGCCGAGGGCATGGGTGTTTAAGTGTTGTGTGTCTGTGTGAATGTCTTGTCCGTCCTGTGGTGTCCATACTTAGAAGCTACAATATATAAACATACTGGATGACTGATTCACTGAAAGCTACGATAATCACGCTGAGCTGGCTGTATGGCCTCAGTTGCCGAACACCAATTTTTTTAAACCGACGGGTGGTACCGAGCGTGACGAAGCCAACGAGTTAGTTTAATTCTTAAAGAATTTTTCAATTCTCAGATAAGACTTAAAATGACACGAATTGTTAGGGATTTTGTAGTTTGGTACAGCTATTTTTTTCATAGAAAAAGGACATTAGTGATTGATGCAGTGATAATATTACGTGTAAAAAGAAAAATATTACTTACGCTTGGCATCCATCATCTAATTCGTGCCAAACGAAAATAAATTAATAATGATAATTTATGACGAAGGAGATGCAACCAGTCGTTCTTAGCGGATATATTAACCATAACCATTTCTGAGGAAGATAACGGGTTGGTAACGAAACGTTGGCAGCTTCAGTAATACAACGCAAAATCTATGAAGTAAATATAGTTACTAGTAAGTGGGCGTGAAATAGGTGAGGGGGTGTTTCGAAATCTCACCGGGGGATGGGGGGGGGGGGAGAGGTCGACGGAAATCTGACGTCATCTTTTTAATTTCTTGAAGAAAAAAAAGGTCTGCAAACTACGCCGATATTGCCTTTGTATTACGACATCTCAAAAAGCTGTGAGGTTGGTCAGTAGGGGAGGGATTCCTTCAAGATCTCACGCCATCATAGTGGGGATGGGTCCGACCAGTTTCAGCGACGGGTGGCGCTGTCCTCAACCACCTATCGGTTGTTGTTTGGAGCTACCGGGCAGTGCGTCTTTCAAAACATTAGATGGTATTAGTATAGCAGTACGGGAGCACCGCGCCCATCGAGTGAAGCTATCCTAACAAACATGGAACATACAAGAGGAAAGAAAAGTAAAATGTGCCGATAAACTCAAGAGTGAATAAACAGAAAACATGGCGTTAATATTGAGGGGAATTCATCATAACCTAATTTCTTCACTGTGTTCAGGCATCCGTTAGTATTGTAAATGTCGTTATTCAACAAACGGTTACAAAAATACACTCGGTATTTCTATAAACGTTGTCGGAATAATTCAAGTGTCTTCCGTCTAGAGCGGTGTTTCCCAACGTGGGGCCGACGCCCCACAGGGGGGCAATTTGGTTATTTTAGGGGGGCAATTTAGAAATTGACTTGATACGACTTTACCGCTTTCTCTTCGGCTTATTTAAATACAGTACAAAAGATAGCAAAAAAAAGCAAATTCTTAAAAGGATCACACTAAATTGCCATAATAAATCTTTATTAAAAATCTTTGAATTTGAATTTTAGTATTTCATTATATGTTTTTTAATTTTACTTACTGTGTTTTATGACAATATTAAAGTGTTTTCTTTCAAAAACCATCCTATATCAGTTTATTTAGTAACAAATAATTTTTTATTAAAAATTATGTAAGGGGGGGGGGGGCAAAAAAAATGTTAAAAGTGGGACATGACCCAAAAAAGGTTGGGAAACACTGGTCTAGAGGATAAAAAAAAGAAGAAATCTGAGAGTTCATTACACCGTGTATATCAGACACACAAGAGCATGGCATCAGATATTGGAAGGAGATGTTACAAAATAAGACGTAACGATAAATAACTGATGTAAACAGTAGCAGAAATCATAACGGTAATACTATATTAGTATAAAAATAGGATTAGATGTAATTGGAGAAGTGAGTGAGGAAGTTATGCCAAAAATGGAACAACTATAGCGAGAAGAATTTCAGATATTTACCAATGACTCAGAAACAGTATTCTAAAATTGTAGAAATGCAGTACGGCAGTTTATGGAAGTGATGCCTGCAGTTCGGTAACACCAAAGAGAAGTAAATTAAATCCTTTGACAGGTGGTGCTATAGGAGAATGTTGGAAATTAATCGATATGATCAAGTGTATTTCTGAAATGATCGGCGAAAAAGTAATTTGTGGAGGAGTGTGACAGAAAGAAGACAGATGTTGGTGGGTCACATTGGTTAATTTGTTTGTAGAGGGATCAGTCAAAGGAAGAAACGGTCCATTAGAATATCTGAAACATATACAGAAGTTGAGGCTGTAGGTTGTAATGGGAAGGATGGGACAAAGAATTTATTTCAGTTTAGAAGAGGAGGAGCATTACGTTAAACGAGTAGAGAGACTAATGATAGGAAAAAAAACCGGATTTGCAAAGCGACGAAAAACCAATGCGAGCTTAATTGTTGAAAAAGAAGGTGCAAGAATAAATAATCAAGGTGCGGAAGAGAGTAGAAGGTATAAAAACACAAAACTTCTGACCTGCCGCGTACAAGATATCCATTAAAGTAATTAAAGTGCAGAACTCTAACTATGCGTAGCTCGTTTCGCACTTCTGCATTTTTCTGCTTATTTTTCTTAGACATCAGCTTCTTCATTGCCTGGAACACTAGTGTAAAATTTTTACCGAAGGAAGGTAATTCGCTTATTGAGCTTTTACAAAAGCTGCAGCTGTTTTATACGTTCTTCGATTGTATTTTTGGATGGAAGATTTGAAATCCAGAGACTGTTATTATACAATCCGACCACAAACTGTTCACACATTTCAGCACCTTAAATATTGCCATTATTCCAGATGTAGTTATTTCCCTACCTTCTTCAAAATTGTTGCTATTGTTTAAGCATGTAGGTGTCTGGCGATGACCTGAATTAGAAAAATCAACCAACCAACCACCTTCATCTTCTGTCATCTGCTGATATTAGTTGAACGCATTGGCGATGAATGTCATTATTTTACCTTCTTCGAGCTTTACATTTTATAAGCTCAGAAGTACTTTTAAAGAATCCGTAAAACTAAGTTACTAATGCACTATATGGCGACTAATGATAGGAGCAAGAATAATAAATATTACTGTGAAATAAACTTTAAAGGCTATATAACCTTCTGTCTCACCCTATAATTACATGATCTTAATAACTTTTAGGTAATGTCATTACAATCTATGTTTATGGAGTTATCCGAATATCTGTTAAGTGTATGCTTACACATAAGTGTGTTATGCTATTCCCGTGAAGAAGAATGTTTGAAACAGAAGTTGTTAATCGTGTCATCCTTCGGATAGGTGAATGCAGGAAATCGGCTAAAGCGGTATTCGGTATAGTAGCACTGTGACATATGGTCTTTCCCTGATGCACCATTTTTTTAAATAAATTAATAAATTATTATTTTCTATACTTGAAATAATTATGGTAAAGAAATAATTAATGAATTGTGTATATTTTTGGTAAAATTTATTGTAACGAGTATTCTACAGACGGTATCTATAAATTGTATGTATTTAGAATAATATAAATGTCTTAGTTTTTTATTAGTATTAGTATCTTTGATTGTTTGGTGTGTTGAAAAAAAAGAGAAAAACAAGATTGTTAACTAAAACTTAATGTGTGAATTTGTAATAATTATTATTGAATTGAACTTTAGATATGATTAAAAAGAATTGCTACAAGGTATATTCACCTGTTGTATTAATTTAAAAGTATCAAGGAGGTTACTGCACACATGTAACTGGTTTTCACATCTACTGTGAGGCATATTTATAACACATTCAACAATTCACTGTGTCGAGACTTTACTCTCTGCTGTATAATGCTTATGAAATTATATCACGCACATTTCTCAACTTGATAATGCTAATACAGTTCCAGAATCCACGCTGCTGGTAATTTCTGCGCGCAGGTAGCGTTGAGGTCGGTTTGGGGTTTTAATTCGCTGTCCGCTGACGAGATAGCGGCCGGAGCCGCAGTTTCCCGACGGCCGCAAATGACTTGCCGTCTCCCGGCCCGGGCTAATGAAAACGAATGGCGCCGCACGTCTAATTGCTCGCTGCCGAGAGCTCGACCACAAATTACGAATTATAAATCCCGGACGGAGAGCTGGCGGGCCAGTTAAGCGCCTATTTATGACGTGTCCAATTAGCCGTGATAAATACCTCATTGTGTCCGGCAGATAGCGTTATCGCTGGCCGAGGGCAGTGCTCGCTCTTAGAACATGCCGGAAGTTGCGAGGGAGCGGTAAGGTGCCCTGCGAGGGCGATCGCGTGAGTGTATTGGCTGTCGACAGCACGCAACTTACAGGCTGCCCAGCGGGTAGCGGCACCACTAGGCGCTTCGTTCTACAGTGGTGATACAGTTACTTGTCTGTATTGCAATTACTACTCTCTTCGTGGTGGTGTAATAACGGCTATTAGGGCTTTGTCGACGGCAAAGATTTCTTCATTAGAGCCCTTTCAGTAAAGTAAACATTTAAAACCAATAGGAACATACTGGTATATAATAAATAATTGAAGTGATATGGTTAAAAGAATAGTATATAAAAATTTAAGGCACAGAGTTATGGTTCCTTCCTTGAAATCATGTGGAGGATGATTTTAATTACTT
Source organism: Vandiemenella viatica (assembly GCA_031002005.1). Classification (NCBI taxonomy): domain Eukaryota; kingdom Metazoa; phylum Arthropoda; class Insecta; order Orthoptera; family Morabidae; genus Vandiemenella; species Vandiemenella viatica. The sequence goes on along the minus strand of JARYHS010012519.1, from coordinate 66,520,804 downwards.
TTATACAAGATTACAGCTGATAGACTCATTGGAACACAGGAGGTAGCCGAGGACACTTTTATTAAACAAAAAAAAAACTTTTTTTCAGAATGCTCCTAAATTACAGCCTCTATTAAACATTAATTTGAAATAGTATAAACACCATTTATTTAGCAATGGCATACCATTAAACTAAAGACTAACCCAATGAAAAGATTACAAAATTTCTTTTAACCATAGCGGAAACAGAACAAAGATTGCTATGTCCGTACGGCGGCCGACGTTTAGCGGCGGAGGGGCGGTCCACAGGAGATGGTCACGAATAACCCGAACAAGTCCAAGGAGCAGGCCGAACGTAGTCCAAAGACGCGCACTGGTTGTATCCGACGTGAGGTTCACAGAGTCCAGAGAGAGAGTACCGAACGTCGCCGAGGGCAAGCACAGTCACGAGTCCGAGAAGCGATTCACTGAGTCCAAGAGAGAGTACCGTAGACGTAGCCGAGACGAACACTGTCGAGAGTCCAAGAGACGAATCACAGTTTGACGGAGACACAACCGAAGCGCAGCGAACACCGAACTGCCTGAGTGGAGCTGCGCTGGCTTATTTAAATCTGTGCCGGGTCGGCTTCGATTGGCCGTGGCGGAAACTGTGAAGTGGTGGCGCTGGTTGGCCTGATGCCAGCGCCGTCTATACTAGGTCGATTTCCATGCCACCTACCGGGCATGCCGCAATGTCGGGACGGGATACCAGAGTGATGATAATGCTGATTCAGATTTTTAACATACACCGGTTCTGATGATATGTATATCGCTATATCATTACAAAAAATCTATAATATATTTCTGATTGGCATATTGTTGAAATGTGTGTATCCTTTATAGCAGATTAAACTGCTCTCGCAGGTAGTCTGAGATTTTCAGTATGCTTAACTTCCTTCGCTAGCACAACTACAGTGGTCAAATCTTCGTTTTCTCCAATATTCATGAGCAATGAATCCTATTTTTGCTTCTTTATTCTTCTTGCAGTTTGTATTTCTTGTTTTCTGTTAAGACCATTAAAGATTATGTTAAGGTACTGGAGATATACTCTCCTTTTATCTTGAATTAAGGATTTTATTTTACCAGTAAAGAATAACGCTTTTGTCTGTATTTCTCTACCGGTTCAAAACCCAGTTACGATAAGATGGAATATAATTTCGCCGATTTCATATTAATATTAGAACTTAATACTACTGTAAGTAATTAGATATCAACACTTCAATGAAAGAACAGACGGATATTTGAATCTTCTAGTAAAAATAGCAATTATGAGTATCTTTTTACTTCAGAGATCATCAAGAATTGATAAATTTGTACGTAATATCCTTGGAAAACTTTACTATCCCGAATTGTGGGCCCTGTAACGATTCAGATATATTTATGAATATTTGTTTGCTTGACGAATGTGTTTAATACTTTTAAATCATTTTAAGTTACGTAAGCTCTTGAATTTATTCCACTATAACTTATGGCTGGTTCACAATTTATTCCAACAATTCTGTCTACACGTCGTATTATCTCAAGCTACTTTACAGATATCAATACCAAACGCATTATAAAGTTCATTATAAAAGCATTCAAGTTTGTCTGTCCGTCCCTTTTCTGGAAAATAAACAACCAGGAATTCAAAATCTTCTTCCAGATGTATTCTAAGGAATTCGGCCATGGCCTTTTTAAGGAAGCATCCCGGCATTTCCCTGGAGTGATTTGGGCAACCATGGAAAACCCAAATCTGGATACCCGGACGGGGATTCGAACCGCCGTCCTCCCGAATGCGAAGCCAGAACGCTGTCTGTTACACTAACACTCTCGGTATTCTTTTCGTAACGAAATGTGTAGAATATTAGTCATTAAATGATTCTGTTTGAAGCTTATTATTTCTGGTTGCACTCTACTGTTCCGAAGAACTCCACTACATAAAAGTATTTAATCTCCCATCTTTAAGATGATTTCTATTATCCTTTACTAGATTAATAACATTATCCCCTTCTGTAGCATTTAGTTCGTTTCCATTTCACGTTACTCAGTCCTCTGGCAATCCAAATGGATACTTCAAAAATTTAGTGTTTCGTATTTCCATTACCCATCAATGATCATCTTGCGAGCAGTCTGGCTATTTCTTCCTGGACATTTACGGTACCAACTCCATGACGTCACGCACCTGGCTTTCGTTGGTGGGCTAACGGCGGCCAGACATGTGTTCACTGAATTTCCTTGGGTGTCGTTATATTTTACGGATTTGGTAACTAGAAATTAATAATAAGTTTTAACAAAGCTTTGTCACTGTGATTTATATTTCTCACGTAGTGTTTCTGTAACCGGTTATCAGAAGAACCGATTTGAATCGATATTGTCTCGAACGTTTGCGAAACTACTCTTAAGTCGTTGGCACTTGTTGGATATTCGCTTGTTATTCACTGTCGTCCCCCTTGGTATTATGCACTTTATGGACCAAATCAATTCAGCAATTCGGCCAAAAACGACTGAAAATCGTACATTTGAAAATTTTCTTCTAATAGAATTGGTTTAATCTGATTTCAAGGATATGGTGACGGAGGCAATTCTCACTGATTGGACTAAGCACTATACAGTGTGGTATGACAGAGTCATCCACAATGAATATTAATAAATAATTAATTAATATTCAGATTTTCCTTGTAATATTCATTTATCTAAATTTTAAATATTATAAATATTAGGGTTAATTCATAGGTGAATAATTATGTATTAAACCCGGGCAGCCATATTTATTATTATATGATTTAATTTCTGTGCAAAATTTGCCATTCAGAAAATATTAAATGATGGAAGTTGGAATTGCAGTTTTGAACGTTCAGAGAACGGGACAATGCCCAGTGTCCCCGACATGCTGACGCCTTCGCTTACAAAGGGGTGGCGCGCGGGAACCGTTACCTGCCGAGTGTATTGACCTCACCCCTTCCCAGTGCTCCGACAAGGTCAAGCAAAATGTGCGGGAACGGGTAACAAATGTTAGCGACGACACGAAGCACGTGATGATGGACATATATCGATGCACCAAACGTGAACGGATTCAGGGGTTCACAGTTGTTAATTCAAGGCTTCTGTTCCATGTGCGGGGAGAGTAAAGCGGGCTTTGCCGCGACAAGCGGACACGACGCCATATTCGACTTCACTTGCTGCCGAGACGAGCTACAGTGCGGACGTGTCACCCGACACGCCCGTAGCCGTCGATCAGTGACTGTGTCTGGTCGCATAGTCTGGCTCAGATGGGCTGGAAGCTGAGCGGTCCACCTGCCAGAGATTGTAATCTGATGTGCTAGCGCGGACATATCTGCAAAATCTGGTATTCGTTGCAGCAGTGGCACAGAGCGTGTTACACCTCGTCGAGAAGATGCGATTACGGTAAAGTACCGACGTATAGGTCCACAGTTCCATTGGGTTTTAACGAAGCTTGCTAACCCCTAAACGGCTCCTGAGATAAGACTCTGCTCCCATCATAACAATTACTGAGCTAGCCAACTTTTCACAATCTTAACTTCAAATTCGAAGCATCTTGCTCATTGTTTTAAATTCAAACGATGCTTTTAACTTTAAACGGCGCCCCTGGGATTCTTTTGTAAATGTTAACTTTAAGTTGTTGGCCTGTGATGCCACTTTAAAACATGTTGACTTTGCAAAATCATTGAGATATCTAAATCAGTTTTATGTTTGCTTTTATCCGGCGGATTGTAAATGTCGGGTATTGCTTGTTTGTTATCTTTGGATTATGTTTAACGTAACGTTAACTATACCCGGCCTTGTATAAGCCAGAAGACTAAATAAATTGAGTATAATTTTGTGTGAAACTAACTTCTTGTAGAAATCATGGTTCTAGTTCACCATTTAACCAAATAACCAACTTATTGGATGTCATACATGATATTATTAATAATTATATTTCATCAACGTATTGGCTCCCCCCTCCCGAACCGGCGGTCCAATACAACGCATTTCACCGATCGCTTGTTAAAACCGACGCAGAACAAAGCATATAATACATTGACACTTAATCTACAAGACCTGCTACGTCAACTATGTCGTACATGCGCACGGAAGTAGTGATGCCAACATTGAACAACCTGTAGTCTATCGCATGGTGTTCATATTATTTTGTCTAACCTCTGTAGCTATTATTAGCCCTGTTACCGTGTGATATTGGGTTTGGCAGGTAGCGCGGCGCCGTGGGCCTCGGAAGAGCTCCTTGTGTGTGTGTTGGAGGGTGGGGGCCGCCGTCTTGCGGTATCAGTCACACGGGCGGAAATTCAAATTACAGCGACGGTGCTGCTACCTGTCGCCGCGCGTCGTGTGTGCGACTGCGGTCGCGGCGCCGCCAGGGAGCGTCTCTAAGCGAGAAATCAGCTCCAAATGTAATTAAGGCTTAGGCGGCAGCGGGCTCGCTTTGTGCGCGAAAGTAGTCCGGGAAATATCAGAGAGCGAGCTGAGAGCGGGCCCGTCTTTGATGTCTGCGATATGACTTTATAACTTGTAGGCATAACTTCTCTGTCAATCTGCGCCCTCGCACCACACACACTCACCTGATTTATGATACTCGGGCCCGCGGGGCGGTAATATCGTCGCTTTGAGAGGCGCCTCCAAATGCACAGCACCGCCGCTACCTCAAGACGTCTCCTGCCATTTCGTAACTTCACTTTCAAAGAGATGCGCGACCCCTAATATTCTCAGACATTCTGTCTTACAGTTTAGTTCTAACTCGCGTATCTGTGTGGTTGCTGTTTGGAGGTGTGTAAGATCTGGACTCAGCGATATTCTGGGAAATCTGCTTCACTGAGATCCAGTCAACATCATCTACTTTATTAGTAAAGCCGTAGACAGATCTAACCACCTCATATTGTATAACACTCTTATAACTTCCCTTGTATGAAATGTCATTTAAGGAATTATGAATAGCAAGCTTGGAGTTGATTAATTAGGTATTTGTATATATGTTATGTGATTGATTATGAATTTTTGTATATTTGTCATGTAATTTAACATTGTTTTATGGAGAGAAATTATGTAAATGCTATGTAACGTGTTCAAGGAATGACTGATTAATTAAAAGTTTCTAATTGTAAGTGTTGATATGAGTTACAATTAAGGATTGCAATCCAGCAGTGTTTTCAATCCCGCGGGATTTTTGCGGGATTGGCGCCAACAATTTTTTAACTCATACATTTAAAACATAGTTACATAAAGCGTTAATAAAATAAATCTCGTAATAAACGTCTGTTAATTAAATTGATGAATAAATTTTAATGTTAAATGATTAAAAAATTAATAGCTAACAATATATTAATTGGCAAATGACGTTAACTTTTTTTTAGCATATCTTGAGTATATTTCGAGGTTTTAAATCTAAACCAATTTTTAAATAATTAATCAAAAATGGAAAATATTCAGTCTTAGGTCATACATATTATCAAATCGTATTTCTGCATACCTAGTAAAATTTTATACACCTAGAAAATAAGGTATGATAGCGAACTTAGTGAGCAAGCGGTAACGCTCTGGCCTCGCATTCGAGAGAACACGGGTTCGAATCCCCGTCCGGCCATCCAACTTTGCTTTTCTATTGTTTTCACAAATCACTACAGCTTAAAGCCTGAATGACCAAATTTCTTCCAGATCCTCACCTATAATGACCTCCACATCGATGAGGAGTAACTCTATATATAAAACAAATTAATGACGGGCTTCGAAATTTTTCAGACACTTGATATTTTTAAATCAAAGTGTTCCATTCCCCCAGCCCCCCGTTTATTGCTTTACATGTCATCAGAGATGGGGAAAGAATCCGAAAATGATATGGCATCCACCTGGAATGGTCTCGGGAAGCCCATCTTCGGAATGCTAGACAGGAGCGTCACCAGCAAGCTCGGTTACGAGTTTTAAATATTTTTTTTACTTTTTTTTTTATTATTTACGTACTGTTGTTTTCACTGAGGTTTGGAATATGTATGAACAGCACTCCCCTGATACTAGCAGCTGCGAAGTATAAACAAGCGGACCGCTGGTGGTGGGAGTGACAGTGGTTGGTCGGCTCCCCGGGGCGCAGACAAAAGCCGGTCGCGGCGCGGCACAGTAGTTTACGAGCGCTCCGGCCCGCGGGAGGCTCGCTGGCTGTAATTTACAAGGCCCACCCCGGGCAGTAAACGGCAAAATATTGAGACGGCGGTGCCACCCACCACGCCGCGGGAGACCAGCCCCGCTACCGTGTCGCCCGCCTCAATACGGAATTCCTTCGCGCATCTACACTATCTGGTCACACCCCTAGTAATGCGGAATTGAACACTAGATGTCACGACAGGTGGACCCACCAGTTAAAAAGTAGGCGTGGAGTATTGGGTTGTCAGTAGAGAAGCAGTAACAGAAGAATGAGTCAGTCAGGACCGCTCAGTGACTTAGTGTGTGGACCAGTGATTGGAAGTCACCAGCGTGAAAATCCATAAGGAAAATTTCAACCCTGCTAAGGCTGTCCAAGTGGACTTTTGGTGACACGATTCTGAAATGGAAGCACGAAGGAACAACCACAACCAAACGACGACCAGGCAGACCTCCTTTTAACAAGAGTCGTGGAGCATTGCGGAAGGTGGTTGTAATAAAATCGCAATAAACCAGCGGAAGGCATAACAAATGAGTTCCAAAGTGTTACCGGCAGTCCATCTGATGTCGTGACAATCGCGCACAGTGACAATCGCGCACAGTTTAAAGGTCGGGCCACATTCTCCCCTCTCTCCCGTGTACTTTATAATTTACGGAACGCAGTATTGACAAATCACCAGAGGTGAACGTCAATTTTAAGGTCTGTAATAATTAACATACAACTGAGCCCGGGATTTGGACCGCGGACCTTCAGTGCCCAAATCGTGTGCCGTAACACTGTGAGTCACCAGACCGAATATATAGGAAATGGAAAATAAATATTCAAACACAATAATCCAATCGTACTCTTTTTCTCTACAATTTATTTTTGCTATCGTAAAACACAAATGTAATCTTAGATTTGTCTGCTTCAAGAAAATCTGATGAATCTGGAAGTGAGGTCGAAGAAAAGAAAGACACTATTGTAAGTCAATCATTAAGATCAAAATAAAATTTGGTCGTAGAAGACCAGAAATTTTCACAATCTACCTATCGCTTCTCCATGTTCACTAGCCCGATACCGGCCCGCACCGTCGAAAAGTAAAAGTAAGTAAAGTGTTTAAAATCAGCCAAGAAGCTTCGTCACAATAAATATTTACAACTTATTTACATTTATTTAAAATAATGAAATTATCCAAAACAACCAGAGAGAATCGTCATAATTGATTATTATTTACAGTAGACCTACATTTATTCAAGGTTGTGCATGTAGGACAACACTTTTAGACATGATCTGATGTGGCCGCTCTTTTCATATCTGTCAACAGTTTTTACAATTGTTTCGTCCAACTTCTGGTATGTGGTTTTTCTTCTCTTTCCTTGAAGAATCAATTCAGGTCTCATATATATGAGACCTGAAGACTCGGCTTCCCTCTTCAAACAAAGTAACACGTCTCTAAGCTTCGGGTTTGGTCTGCCAATTACATTGTTAATCCCATTATTCCATCCTTCAACAGCATTAGTCGTGCGATGAAGTCTTTTGTGACAATTCCACATGTGAATTGGGATTTTTTCATTCTCAAGCCACGTGTCTGCCAAGTAATCGAAAAACTCCAATAGTTTTGAATTATTAGGAGCCTGTGATTAGATCTCCAACCAACATCTGTTACATCTTCTTGTTTAAGGAAAGCCAAAGCTGGGCAGATACGAATATGAAGGCGAAGTTCTTCATTGTCTTTGAACTCACGCGCTAGTCCAAGCTCCTGAACCTTTCTCCATATACATTTTTTATGTGAAAAAAAAACAGCCTTTTACTTCCGTTGAGCAAAACACTTCCTTGAGGGCAGATACTGCACCACTTTCAAAACCTACAGTCACTGTCTTCTGGTACAGCCTTGATAATTTCACGAAACATACGTACATAAGTAGTCTTCTTTTTGTCAGGTAAGAGTATAAACACTACAGGATGTATGTTTGTTTGTTTTTTTTTTTTTCTTTAAATTAAATTAAATTGCAATGGAGCGCATGCTCCGGTGGCAATTTCCCTAAACACCCATCTTCCCCCTTTTCTGCATCCACCTACATTTACCGTTTACAAATTTTAACTTTAAATTCTTTCAACGTTCTTGGCAAATTATTCAGTGCTGCCGTAATCCGCATGTATCGTGTAGATTTGGGAGAACTGTTTACTGGCACTTTTAAAAGTACCATCCATAAAGAATTGTTCGTGTAATTTTAAACTTTGTTTGCCTCTTTCACCGCTCAGATAGATTATTCTTTCACCTTCCATGTGATCCGTAAGAAGGAAACTGCCTTCATCTCCCATCTTCAACAATTCATCATCCAAGATCACTTCGTCAGGATTATTTGGCTCCTTTTGGTTTCCTTGTGATATACTCCTCTGACCAGAATCCAGCATGCTGGTGTAGCGGTGACTAATTGGTAGCTAAAAGCAGGTAGCAAGATCCAACCCGGTTTGTGCGCGATTGTCGCTGTGCGCGATTGTCACATATTCGTCCAGATGTGCGTCGGGGGTTGAAAAGAATGGGGTACAAAGATGCTGATGCTGTACATGAACCAAACATTTCTGTAGTCAGTGGTGTGAGATGCTTGAGGTGGTGTAAAGGGCAATGCCAATCGGCAATGAATGACTCGAAACGTGTAATCTGGAGTAATAAACCACTTTATAGCTTGTGACAATCCATGGACGGGTTTGGGTTTGGCGAATGCCTGGAGAACGTGAACTGCCTTCATGAGTAGTGCAAACAGTAAGGTACCGAGGAGGTGGTGTTATGGTTTGACGGTGTTTTTCGTGGCTAGAGTGTGGTACTCTTATTGCGCTTAACAAAACTATGAATGCGGAAGGATATGAACATATTTTAAACCATTATGTGCTATGTACGGTACAGGACCAGTTCGGAGATGATGTCTGTTTGTATCAGCGTGACATTGCTCTCTGTCATAAAGCTGCATCTCTGAAGCAATGATTTGTGGAAAATAACATTCCTGAAATGGACTGGCCTGCCTAAAGTCCCAACAAAAAACCAATGGAACACTCCTGGAATGAGCTAGAACATCGGCTTCGCTCCAGACCCCAGTATCCAACACCAATGCCTTCTCTGGTTTCAGCTCTTTAGGAAGAATGAGCTGCCAGTCCCCCACAGACATTCAGACATCACATTGAAAGTCTCCCCAGCATATTTAATGCGATCATAAAGCCAAAGAGTAGACCCACCCCATATTAATGTCCAACAATAGGGAACACGACATGGATAAAGTCTAGGAACAGTTACAGGTAGGTGTCCGGATACTTTTGATCAGATTGCGTGTAGTGAGAAATGGCGAGGTAGGAAACTGTGAGATTGTGTGTACACGTTAGTTTGACCCTGAGCTAAAGCGGCGCCACATTCCACTTGGGAAGATGCAACGAGTTCTGACTTGGTGTATCTATCTACCTGACGGCTTCTTCTTCTTCTTCTTAGCATTTATCCTGGATTACACAGGATGCTTTGCTAAACTTCTTCCATTAAAGCCAATCTTCTGCATCCTAAGGTGAGACACTGACTAAACGCATGTCCTCCCGCAAGGTGTCCAGTCAGCGCTACCTGGGTATTCCTCGTGGTCTTCGGCCCTCCGGACTTATATCGTGTGCAGTCCTCACAACTGAAGTGTTATTTTTGCGCCGTACATGGCCGTACCATCACAGACAACTCTCTCGCATTGTCTCAGCAATTGGTGCCCGGACGTTCTCTATTCTGATGCGGTCTGATCTAGTACATCACTTACGATTGTTTTTTCGGTTGGTGATTGAACGGTCCACAATAATGCGACTCGCTAACTACTCGATTCGAAACCAAAATAACACAGCTCGCAAAGAAAATATTTTTCTTATTATTATTAGGGTCGGTTCAGTCACCTATGAGCTGCGATTATATAACTTCCTCGATTGACGACGTTCATTTCTTTTGTGGTGTTCTTCCTTCACTCTCCGGTTCATCCTTCCTCGTTCCTTGTCCGTGAAAACATGACCTGTTTCTCTATTGTAATCTCCGAAATTTTCTTTCCGAACACTTCTCTGTAATAGTTTTCTCGTTAATGCAACACTATTTTAGATCCTGATTAATATCGTTTAGTCGTGGGACTTGGGTCTTTCTCTTCTCCTGGAAGGTGAGGATCTTATTCACTATTCGTACAGGTCCCTTTCTTCTTAGGTGTACGTGAAAGGCCAGTTGTCTTTTCTTCATCTTGGTGAGATGCTCTCGCACGTTTCAGACAGATCGTGAGGATATTAGATGTGGCAAAGATCTGGGGGCAAAGAACGGGAAAGAATTCGACCATGGTCTATTTGCAGGAACCATACCAGCATTTGCCTCGAGTGATTGGGGAGACCATGGAAAACATAAATCTGTACCGCGGGACGGGGATTCATACCTGAATGCGAGGCCAAAGTGTTACTGTCTTGATTTGGTCTCAAGTAAAAAAATATATTTATTTTTACTTTCTTGGGTCTCAAGGTTTTCCTCAGAAACACGTTGAAACTTCTTTTCTATTTCTGTAACTCTCTTTCTGGCTATTGTCTCTGCCACATTAAGGCAGTCGGGTTTGACTACCCTAATGAATAGTCTAATTTCGTCTTTATAGGACAGGGATTTCGAATTACGTTGCCTGCAACGTCTCAACGCAGTCTCCAGCTTCATCGCGACATGTTTATATTGTTATAACGTTACTGCACCATACAGCCAACCTGTATATTGAATTTACGCTCTATATCTGAAGTTTCAACAAATCTGATACACAAAACTACATTAAATATGATACAATATATATAAAACAAACTATAAGTTACATCCTTAATTATACTGCTATTCTAGTCGTTCTGGAAAGGTAGATCTAATAGATCAGTATGCATGCTCCAATTTCTTTTGTTCCCGGTAGTGCATGGACACGGAAAAATCCCATCTACCCCACCAGTTCGTTTAATCACTCAAGAAGTTTCTTTGTGTGTTTCCTGTCTTCTCACCGAACATCGTAGTATAAAGCAATTGGTGTCTTATTTTTCTTCTCATTCACGGTCTGGTGTATCACAGGATCCATTTGAGTACAAGCGCTTTTTAAAGACACCAATATCTGCCGACCGATGGTCGTATAAAATTTTCTCAATTACCTGCATTTCTTGCACTAACGCGTATGGACCTCTCAGTACTGCCTTCCTTTGCTCACTACAGTTTCCATTCTTCCATCGACCCTATCGAACATTTGATCTTTGTAATATGCCTCTCATAACACGCTGCTGTCAATTGCGTGTTTCAATTTACACAGAACATAATTAACACATTATATCAATAAATGGTAACACTTGTGTTCTCCAGTTAGGATAGAGAACAAAAAAAAGAGTAATTGATTTCACAGTAACGGCGTCAGGCTCTGTTCATTCCATATTCTAATTTTGTTACGTTCTACTTGATTACGTTACACAAGGCGGAAGGTATTTCGCACCAAAACAAAATTCATCCCTCTTCTACAAACTCTAACCGTATTATATTTAGGTCTCAAGCCAAAGAGACATTTTAACCACAATCATCACGTGAGATTTACGATTTCCATGTGCAAAAATGTTCCTCTCTAACTTCTTCCATTTAGTGTAAGTTACAACGTTATATTGCAACTGTTCATAAGACCATACCAAATAGCAAACCAACATTCGTGAGTATATAAAAGAATTGTTAATTGGTTTAATTAAGTGGTTTTACTATAACTTCAAGTCGCCAGCATTATAATAGTGTGTTTGTTTGCTTAACCGAGGTCGAAGTATGTACCGTACCGGAATCAGGCTTTTGGTGTTAGCTCCACATAGTAACGTTCTGGGGAGATGAATTGGGTTTGTAACGATTCGCTAAGCTCCCCGTTACATATCACTTTTTATTGTGTATAAAGTAAAGGAATAGAATATTTTTCCATTTCTTGGGATGTCTGTATGTTCGAAAGATGCACATTGAAAGGATAAGAGGCAAGGATTTTACGCTTCAGTGAAGGGCAGACGGGCTGGCGCCTTTCGGGCAGAATGTTAAGAGGATTAGGGATTTCTGTCGGGCAACCGGTAAACAGAATTCCTTCCTCCCGAAGGAGACATCGGCTCCCGAGGTTTGCCGAAACTTAACGTGGCCAAGAGAAGCACAGATTCACATGACGTCAGATGGTCAGCCAATCACAGGGAACATAGTACTAAGATTCGGGGAATTTTATGTTCTATGTCGTCTTCGAGCCACAAGAGGCGGAGTCAGAGTTTACCTCCGTGGCGGCAGAAAAAGACGAGACACTTCCTGCCTGACTTCCCTCCAGTTGGGAGCCCAGACAAGTCACTGGTGACTTGCGGTCCATGTGTGCTGGGCTGACTTGTGTCCTGGAGACCATCTGAGGCGCACTTCTGACTTGCGACTTGCCGCATACTGCTGGCGTGGCCAGTTACGACGCTCAGCGCTACCTGCCGTGGAACGGTAATGTGTTTCTTCGAAGCCATTCAGCCTGCAACTTCCGTGAAACTGTACCCGTAAGCGCATCTGAGATAAAGATCCTTGCTCTGATCTGATAAACCACTGAGCTAGACTGTGTAACTGTCGAATGCAGGTTAATCATTCGTGGCGTCCCAACCTATTAAAATTCATTATTGTTTGCCATCATCATAACTGGTAACATACTTTGTATTAGAATAATTGTGAGATTTTTAAAGTACAACTATACTTGTTTGCTTGCATTTAAAGGGCTCATTGTACGTCTGAGCGTTGCTTAGAAAGTTGCACAACCTCTTGTTTATTAACGTAATGATAAATACGCTCAGATTTGTAGATGCCATTGTAAAAATCTTTATTAAAATGTCTTTTTGTGACAGTTTTCAAATCCCAGAATCATCCAATTCTCATTTAAATAATTTACATTTTGACATTCAATTATAGTATCCTATATAGCGTAAAATATTAAGAATTAATTAATAATCCCCCCCCTGGTGATACGCTACAGGTTGGTTCCTTTTGCTTTAAGCATTTGGTTGGTATTGGTTACTAAATAAAACTGCATATTTATAGAAGCACGTAACATTGTGATTTTCCGCGACGATTATGCTGCTATTCCTTCAAACGATATGTTGAGGTTTTACTTACGTAAAAATATAGTTTAATAAACGTAATGAATGGTAATCCACTAAACTTCACTGCAATCTTCTTTCATCATCATCCCTTTATATTTTTAAGTAACCGAACGCATACAGCTTTTGTGTGAACTAGTAAAATCAGAGAAGAGCGACAGATAGAATAACCACCACCACGTGGAGGGTGAGCAGTAACGCTCCGACCTAACATTTGGAAGGACACAGGTTCGAATCCCATCCAACCAACCACAGTTTGATTCACCACGGTTTCCATGATGAATGTCGGAATAATTCCTTCAAAAGAGCGTGGCCGAATTCCTTCCCATTCCGTGCCCTTAGTCCTTTCCCGTCTCTAACGACTTCGACTTTACGAGGCGTAAAGCGATATCGAAAAAATTACGTGTATGGTAACACACCTTAAAACAAACAGACTGAAATTTTTTTGTGCTAGCCTCACTCCAAAGCTATGTAGCTATATTACACATTAGCTTATTATTACTTTTTTCAATGGTTTTCAATTTTTGGCCACATTCCAAACAAATAATTACTTGTATAATATTATGTTTCTACTGTAAAACAAAATATTCAGTATCTTTCTACACCGATGTTAGTGTATTAGCGCATGAATGTTTCATGACTAGATAACTTGACCTAAGAATAAAATCTTGGCTGCTAAAAATGGATTCACTTTTCTTATCTACATCTACATATATACTCTGCAATTCACAAAATTGTGGGTGGCAGAGGGTGCTCAGTACCAAAGCTAATCTCTTTGTTGTGCATTCCAATCCCTAATGGTACGAGGGAAAAAAGAATTCATATAAGAATCATTGCGGCACCTTATTTCTCTAATCTTATCTTTCCCGTCATTCCGGCTCAAATAGGTTGGTGGACGAAGTATTTCACTACACTCTTGAGTGAAAGTGGGAGTACACATGTTTACCAATAAGTTTAAACGAAACGTGCGTCGTCTATCTACCAGAGACTCCCAGCCTAGTCTACGAATCAGTTCTGTAACGCTTTCATAAGGACTGGAGCAAGCGGTCACGAATCGAGCGGCTCTTCTCTGTACTTTCTCTATACTTTCGATCAACCCCTTACGAAACGGATCCCAAATTGCACAACAGTAGTCCAAATGTGGACGCACAAGAGATTTGTACGCTATCTCCTTTGTTTGTTCATTACAATTTTTCAATATTCGACCTATGAATCGCAGCCTAGAATTAGCTCTACCTACTAACGAATTAATGTGTAAGTGCCATTTCATATTCCTTTGTACTGTTACTCCCAAATATTTCATAGAATCGACCATATCAATAACTGAATTGTTTAACTCGTATTTCTGAACAATTGGATTCTTTTTGTTAGTTATGCTCATTGTCTTGCACTTTTTACAATTTAGCGTAAGTTGCCACTCAGCGCACCATGCCAAAATAATATCCAGATCACACTGAATTTCTAAGCAATCGGCCAAATTTCTTACTTCCCTATAAATAACCGCATCATCAGCAAACAATCTAAAAAGGCTTTTCACTTTGTCTCCGAGATCGTTTATAAAAATTAAGAAAAGAAGTGATCCTATTACACTTCCTTGAGGTACCCCCGATGTAACATCTAGATTAGAAGAACTTTCTCCTTCAACGACGACATACTGCGACCGACCAGTTAGAAAATCATTTATCCATTCACAAAGCTGATCCGATATACTGTACGCTCGTAGCTTCGCTAAAAGGCGGTTGTGTGGCACAGAGTCAAAGGCTTTCTGAAAATCTAAATAAATGGCATCTACTTGTGAACCTGCATCAATAACTTTCATTACGTCGTGTTAAAATAGGGCCAGCTGTGTTTCACATGATCTTTTCTTCCGAAATCCGTGTTGATTTGTTGTAAGCAAATTATTATCGTCTAGAAATTTCATAATGTTCGAGCATATAATATGCTCCATAACTCTAATACAAACAGATGTTATAGATATTGGACGATAGTTTCCAGGATAACTTCGATCACCTTTCTTGAAAATCGGAATTACTTGCGCGATTTTCCAGTCTGAAGGTACTTTTCGCTTTTCTAATGATTTACTGAATATATCAGACAGAAATGGCCCGATTTCCGCCGCATACTCTGAAAATACTCTTACTGGAATACCATACGGGCCAGGTGCTTTTCGCCACTTCAGGTGCTCTAATTGCTTTATGATACCTGCAGTATCTATTCGTAATGATTCCATCACCAACTCAACACGGCGTGGGAAAACGGGAACACTATCCTTGTTTTCATCAGTAAATGAATTTTTGAATACAGTATTTAGTACGTTAGCTTTATCGCGGCTTTCATTAACCTCCGAACCTTCACGGATTAGTGAATATCTGTTTAACAAATACTAGTAACTTTCTAGAGACAGAAATTACATAGTTTGAATAAATACACTAAATATTAGAGCACATTTTTTGGGTAATATATTATTTTTTAGTTTGTATTATCTTTTGTATTTAGTAGCTGTTTTTTAGTTTTAAGCATCCTGTCTCTGGCGTGAATTTATGAAGAGCTTAAACATGTGAAACAAGAGGAATATTCTGTTACATTGACAATATTTCATTCTTCCGACGTTCCCTCTACCGCGTCCTCGAGACACTTGACGCATGGTTTTTCAAGACAATATATTACTTTCCAGGCGGTGAAATTAATCTCCCTATTTTTCGAAAACTGATATTTTATTCGTAAAAAGTCCGCTTTATCTTTCAGAAGCGAAGGGTATTCCTCTGGTCTAGGAGCTGTCTAACGTCAGCCCATCATTAAATACGAAACTAAGCGAATTAAAATTAATGACAGCAGGTGAACTAATACTAAAAGACCCTCATCTGTCTTTTCCTCCCTTAAGATAACGGGTTGCGTAATGCTCTTCCAGTTTCTGTCCATAACTTCGTCCTAGGTGCTCTTATTATCATAATTAATTTACTATTATTTTTTAGGAATAATGTGATGAATTACCATCAGGGAAAAAAATCAATAAAGAGTATTTGTGAACAGAATACAATTTACATACATTTTGAACTTTTATCATTCATTTTTTATCACTGAAATATACAATATTAAAAGGATAGCTTCCAGTATGGAATGATTAAATTTGTGGAATTTAATTTTTATTTTTCCCTTTCTTTCATGAAAGAGAACTACAGGATCAGCTGGTTGTGAGGGAGAGTTTAGTTGCATCATATGACATCAAGTTCCCTGCAAGGAAGAGTGGTGATCACAACACGAAAGAAGAACAGGACAGTCATAGGCATATATATCACTTGGCGGAGAGTAATTAAATAAAGTGGAATGTTTCAAATATTTGGGAGGCTCGATTGAAGGAAATGGAGGAAACAAGATGGAGATAAGAGGAAGATGTAAAGATAGATTTTTAAGAGTTTTAGAGATCGGGTATGGAGTAGGGATGTTCCGAAAAAGAGTAAGGAGGCAATCTATAAAACCTACTTTGAGCCAATTTTGGCACATAGATCGGAAAACTGGGTGGTGAAGGAGAGGGACAAAGGGAGAGTACAAGTTGTGGAAATGAAATTTCAGATCAGTAGAGTAGGACCAACGAGAAGGGACAGTATAAGGAATGAGAGAATCAGGGAGATGATCAAGAAAGAACCGCTACAACAAAGAATAGAGAAATATAGGTTTCAGTGGTATGGACATGTAAATGGGACAGGAGAAGATACCAAGTAAGATGCTGGGCATGAAGCTGAAATGAAACAGGCCCAGAGGAAGACCGAGGAACAGATGGGTTGAAAGGGTTAAAAATGTGTGGAAGAAAGAAGAGGAAATTGGGCGACAGTGAAAGACGAGAGATGAAGGTTAGACAGGAAGCGCTGGAGAAGCTTTATTTCCAGCAGACCCGGCCAGCGGCTAGAAGCTGCACTAGATGATGATGATGACTTTTTACCACTCATCTTAATGACGTAACATCAAACATAACGTATAATATCACTAGCATGACTTTGCGCAGTTTTGTAGAAATACATTAATTGGTTTTTGCTTGAGCCGAGCACAGACATACAGAAATACCAAAAATTAGGTTTATGGCTTCCATATCATCCAGAAATGTGGCAAAAATCAGAATAAAAAGTAGTCTACATACTAGCCAATGAAATGCGCTATCACTAAGTGTAATATCGCAGAAATCCTTGATTCTTTCATACGCGATCTGCACCAAACAAGCAAAGCTTTCAAAATTTACGGTTTTGATCGCTGTATCATCGGGAACTATTACTAATTTGGAGCTGCACATTCTAAAGGAACCAGTGGCTGTTTAAAAAATTATCATCATTGCAAGAGGTTACCGTTCAAAAATAAGTTGCAAGGAATCAATTCGAGCATGGCCAAAGATACTTCTCGACAAACGATTGTAAATTGCAGTTAACTTGTTGCAAATCCACACTGCAAGTATCATCAGTTGAGTGACCATCGTACTAAGTTTTCAGTTAAGTAGAACACCTCAGTGTGTCCAAGTCACTTTATTTGTTTTGTGTTTGGGGTCGGTCAGGCGTTGGAATATTCCAATCACTTTGTATGGTCTACAGTCTCTACTGTAATTTATCTTTTTCCATTTATAAAAAAAATAAAATAAAAAAAAGACGCTATCAGTCTCGTATGTATTGTGGTGTGCAAGCATATGAATCTGTATGACTATGCCAGTTACTAAATCAATGCCAGATGTTTCGAAAAGTCTTATACAAATCCTTCACATACAGGGTGTCCAGAAAAGGACTCCCTGATTTCAAAATTAAATATCTCGAAAACAAAGATCGATAGAGGAATGCAGTAAACGGTATGTTTATTGTGACAGCTGTAAGAAGTGTATACAGCAGTGTGAAATAATAGTTACAAAAGCTGCTAACAGATGTACGCTGTACAGCTCATATCAGCATACATAAGTGAAATAATCGTATGAAAACAATCTTTGCAAACAATCACATCACAATGTTTTCAAAATGTTCACCATTGGCGCTACAGAGGTGGCGCAAACGAAGAATGAAATTCGCCATCACATTTCGTAGTGTCTCGACCGAAATGGATTCACATGCCGCAGAGATCGCCGATTCCAGCTCGTCCAGCGTGGATGCTTCGGGTAGACCATGTCTTTCACTGTGCCCCACAAAAAAAGGTCACAGGGAGTCACATCCGGCGAATATGGAGGCCAATCCATGCCTGCACCAGTAAATTCGGGATATCCCAAAGCAATGACGCGATTCCCGAAGTATTCCTCAAACTGCTGTATACACTTCTTACAGCTGTCACGATAAACATACCGTTTACTGCATTCCTCTATCGATCTTTGTTTTCGAGATATTTAATTTTGAAATCAGGGAGTCCTTTTCTGGACACCCTGTAAGGTTGCAAGGTTACACTCTCGTTTGCTGCAGCCCGTATTGCATTTTGGACAAACTTCAAAATGTCTTACGATGGCTTCCGTGCATTAATAATTCATCTGCATCATATTCAACAATTTTCAATTAAAAGAAAACATTTATTGATTTCACTAAACCATTTACAATTATACTTTCTTTGATTGAGAAAGAAAATCTTCACATTTCAGCCAACCTCTATGGTTGTTGTCTTACAAGGTTCCAGATACTATCTGGACTGAAAACCTCAAATTGAAGGTGAAACCACAAGTTGTTCACATTTGTAATACAACGTCATCATGATGCACTTCACTAGCCGGATAAAATTATTTGAAATCATGCACGTGAAATTTTATTGCTATGTTCTCTGGTCGTCAGGTGGTTATTGTCTCTGATAACTCTAAACCTTTTTCTGTCAAACCTTCACGTTCATCTAATTAAACACTCGTTGTATTCTGTTTAAGACTTTTAAGTCACCTTACTTCCTTTTATTCCCTTATGGTTTTACGCCGACATCGAGGTCATTAGAGACAGGAAAGAACGGGTTAAAGGAACGGGAAAGAATTCAGTCATGACCTTTTTGAAGGAACCATCCCGGCGGTCGCATGCAGTCATTTGGAGAGACCATGGAAAATCCAAAACTGGATGGCCTGACGGGGATTCGAACACACGTTCTCCCAAATACGAGGCCAGAGCATGCCTTACTTCCACAAGATATCATTAACACAAGTATCAACGCCAGTTTTCAAATTCTTTTGACTAAATTTTATGCATATACGTTGTACTGTATTTTCGTTCGGAATGAATTGCAACAAGATCCAAAACAGATATTCACTCCACGACTTATAGATAACGTTGTTCTAATATCCTCCGATATTATCGACGTTCCATACAATAGTCTACATAAACAAGCACACACGAAAGCCGAAAGGCACATCCTTAAGAGACGTTTGCACCTAATGGATATGAAATGTAATCGCTGCAAGGTTGGTTTACATACCCCGGAGCAGCCGAAACAGTGGATTAGCATATTAAGAGGAAGCTGTATACTCTTGACACTCTTTTCGCGAGCGAGCTGAGAGCGGAGTGCAGCCGTCGGTGTCCACAAGGCGTCATTGTGCTCGTGGGTTACAAATCCATAGAACATAGTCGTGCAGTGTCCAGTACTGCGGGTGCAGCGTTAGCAGATTTATGTAGTCGAATTCTCTCTCTGCTTGAACCTATGCTTTAAACTATCCAGTGCAGTATTTCAAAACGATACTCTCTCTCCGATCTACCAATAAACCGCTGCTGTCCGGGTCCTGGGAAAGTTAGCTCTGTTAGTAGCTGTTACTTGAGTCCCCATCTCCCTTCAAGCCTTTGTCGAGATACCTACTCTTCGTCGTAGATTCGAACCAGTGTCCTCAATACACAGTGCATCTTCAGTACCTGAATCAGTTCTAACCAGTGTGAGGAACGTGCCTGGTTACATTGCTCTTTTGGGAATTGCTTGTCACCTGGCAACAGGTAGCCGGTCAAGCTCCCCTGGGAGAGGACCGTTCTCAGTTGATAGCCAATAAAGGGGCGTCCATTAATTACGTGAGGGGAAATAAGGCCGGGGGGGGGGGGAAAGTCCGGCGAAGTCTCACCAAATCTCACCAAGGATGGGGGGGAGGAAGGGGGAGGAGTCCAGAATTGAATCAAAAACCCTTACGTAATTAATGGGGGCCCCTAACCTGTTTATGTTCGAAAACATTTTGGCGGTATGTTAACCAGAAAGCAGAGTCAATTCCAGCGGGATAATCTTAGCCGATGCCAATAACAAGTTACTTGATGGAGGTCTGGAGTAATGTTGCTTGAAGGCGGGAATACAGTGGAGTTTGGAAGCTGCTGTATTCGCGGGGAATCAGTGTGTGTGAGATTCCAGTGAAAAGATCTCAAAACTGAAACACTCTCGGTTGTTGGAGATGTGTTGTACACAGGGTGATTCTGGAGCAATGGTAAACATTGAAGGAGGCGGAAGCATGAAGAATATTGAGTAAAACAGTTCATATAAGCATGTGTGCGAATTCTATTCGTTTTGGAGATACATGTGCTGTAATGTTATGCACCTTATCCCATTAGATTTGTGTGCATGGGAAAGGTTGGCAAACGAAATGTATGTAGAAAAAGTAAACATAAGAGAGAAATCACTCACAGAACACTGCTACCCTTATAAAAGTACACCAAGACGTGCTCAGAACGGCTACACGTACTGTTGCGTAGAGAGCTGCAAAGTGAATTGATGTCGATGGGGGATTTTCGAACATTTAATTTAAACTTTTGAAAAAATACGTGTGTTTTTGAATCAATAAAGTACTTCAATAAGTTACTTGTGTGTTCTTGATCATTTTCTGAGGTTTATTTTATGCATTCCAGCACCTGTATCTCCAAAACCAATGGAAATCGGACACATGTTTATACCAACTTTTTTTTATTGAATATTATCCGTACTACCACCTCCTCCTGAGTCACCATATATATTGTGTTTAGCGCACATTGAAAGATCGCAGCAGATATAATACTATGCTTCGTTCCCAAATGAATTCGTTGCCGTGTAAATATTGACTGATACAGGGCGTTCGCCGGAAAACGCAACCCTCCCAGTCTGTTGCCGTCGGCAACTTGCTCGGACAGTCGTGCCAGCAGTTTCCGTCACACGGCACCGTGAATCACCGCACTGTTTAACACCTCCGCTGCCCCAACAGTGCAGTGCAGTGACCCTTACATTGTTAAGAACGGTTTCTTTGCATTGTAGCTAGTTTGTGACTACAGTCTCTTATTAATCAGTGTTGTGAATAAACGTTTCTTTGCGGTTTGGCTGGTTTGGGGCTTCATACTCTTACTAATCTGTACCGTGTTTGAGTGTGAGTAAAATTATGGTACGTTACAGTTTGCAACAAAGAATATTTCTCTACGATACATATGTGAAGAAGAAGTCGTTTAAAAAGTGTCGCAGTAAATTTCGTCGCGAATATCCTGGCGCTTTACTGCCAGCTAAATCAACAATTCTGCGTCTGGTTAAAAAAGTAAGAGAAACGGGTTCATTTTTTAACAAAAAGAGACTGTCGGTCAACCGTATTCTCACAGAGGAGAAAATTGACGATATCGCTTTTCGACTAGAACAGTCACCCAAAAAATCATTAAGTCAGTTAGGGCAGCGTGTGTCTCGAAATATGTTCAGAAGATGTGAAATGTGCATTACACAAGAGGGTCAACACTTCCAGCATCTTTTATAAGGTAAGCTAATGAATTACGTCACATTTAAATGCTTAGCACATACAAGTTTATGAAATAGTCCGCGGCCGACGGTCGAACAATGCCGGGAGCTGACCGCTCGCTCGCCGCGAGCAGTTTCTTCCTTGTAGCGCTAACAGTGGGTTGCGTTTCCCGGCGAACGCCCTGTATATATATATATATATATTGCTTCTATGTTGCCAAAGAGTACGCTGTGGTGGTGAGTGAGAGAAGAAGCGTTGGACGAACCGAAGACCATTACGAAGGATTGTGTAACAGCTCTCAAACCTGAATAGAATTGTATTTTATGAAGCATTTGTTCCAAGCTAGAGTTTGATTGCATATGATTTTTGTATGTTTGTCTTGCAATTTACTCTAACTCGGTGTAAATGGACTTTGTTTTGTTAAATGAAATTATGTAAATACCATTTAATATGTTTAAGGACAGAACTATGCAAGAGAAATTGATTAAATATTTGTATTCCAAGCATTAAGGTGAGCTTCGATGCCTAAAAAACAATTTATGTCAGTTTAAAATGACGTAAGTGGATAATTTTGTGTTTAAGTATCTTTAATTTTCATTTCTAAGCATTTCGTAATGATTGTAAATGATTTTATATTGATTTTGATTGTTTTTAATATGTTTTTAATTGTTTAAGTATTGTTAAAGCTCGAGAAATATCTCTCAGAAGCCTTTATAATGTTCTAGAACTTTCTGTAAAATTTATATAAAGTGAGAGGCAGAGACTCAGAGACAGTTATGGACTCAGTTTTACGTCGGCAAAGGATACTCAGTGGGAACAGTTTTACGTGTACTGTGAGAGTGTATGGTAGTATTGTCTTTGGAAGTAGTATTGCGACAAATTGCTGGAATTTGTGTTCACATATGACCAGCATCTTTGAGGTCCGAAGTCTTAATAGAAGTAAAAACAATTTAAAATTTGAAACTGTATCGTGGACTAATTATTTCATATATAATTAAACCATGAGACACCTAATAATTGGGTTCCTTTGTAACAGCCCTCAAACCGAAACTTAAATGGAATTGTATTTTGTAGAGCATTTGTAGTAAGCTAGAGTTTGGTTGAATATGATCTGGTAGGTTTGTTTTGCAATTTCCTCTAAATAAATGTATATAGACTTTGTTTTATGACAATAAATTATTTAAAGACCATTTAATATGTTTAAGAAAAGAATTGTGCAAGAGAATTGCTTAAATGTTCGTAATTCCAAGTACTAATGCAAGTTACGATGTCTAAAGGACAATTTGCTACAGTTTGAAACGATTTCTGTGAATAATTTTGTGTTTAAGTATCTTTCATTTCCATTTCTGACCATTTTGTATTGATTGTAAATGATTATGTATTAATTCTGTTTGTTTTTAATATGTTTCAATTGTTTAAGTATTGTTAATGTTCGAGAAATATCTGTCGGAAGTGTTCTAGAAATTTCGATGTAGATTATATAAAGCAAACATCCGAGACAGAGAAACAGTTTTCACCGACTCAATTTACGACGTCCAAGAACGGTATTATCTGTGGAAGAAGTGTTGTATACAATCGCTGGATTGTATGTATGCATGTAAACAGTATCGTTGACGTTTGTTTATGAAAATAAAAGCTAGTTTAAACTGAACTGTATGGTGGACTAGTTATTTATGATATTAATTAAACCACGAACAATCTAATACCTTACATACCACAGGTCTTTGCTTATGACGTTTGCTCGTTGCACCAGTACGGTGCGCTTTGACCGGTATCCGCTGGTAACACATCCCAAATCATCCAGTTAACCTTAAATTAAATCAGCCTCACTTCTTCTAATCAAGCGTCATAGAAAGCAGCAGCGTCGAATTATTCCACGAAACAGTCAACCAATTGTACTACAAAACTGAGCGAAAAATTGCGTTAAGCTAAAAAGCATCGTAAATCTGAAACGTGAGGTTCCGAGAAGAAGGGGAGTAGCTCTTATTGAGCACTCCGCTCTGAGACCTGAGTGATAGCGTCGTATATCAAAAAGATTTCACTCCGGCGATACTTTAAGCGAATTAAAGTTCTGAAAAAAAGGGGAGAAGAAGATGTGTATCAGAGAACGAACATCAAAAACGGTCGGCGAGAGCCTTTAATATTTGGGCCGTCTCTTACTTGCTTGGCGTCGGCAAAGGAGCACCTTGTGCTCGCTTTCAAGCGCGGACGGGGCGGGGCGGGGGTGAGGGGGGGAGGAGGAGGCTCGGTGACGCCAAAGGGCGCCGGCGTCTGCGGGCGTCGGTCTCGCCTCGGCTCCAAACGCACTTTGCCAACTTACACAGACTTTATTTACTACCCGTATCTATATAATCACTTTGATGTTCTCGGCGGTGGCGCACTTTACAGGCCGTTCACAAGACATGCGCCTCCCCGCGTGCACTCCGCATCTCTGCTTTGAGTCGGTGCAGCGAAGGATTAACAAGGCCTCTGTCTACATGTAACTACTGTAGATATTGCCAACTAGAGCAGCTATTACGGCAAAAGTTGCTTGCTTAAAAATTACGAAACAGATGCTGACCAGTACGGAATGTATACTACCGCAGCCGGCCCCACTTAACGAGGTCCAAATAAACGTCACACAGTTTATTTCAAAGATGAAGTATTTATAACGTATAGTATCTTAGGATCATTATTGCGTTTATGTGGGTGTATTTATTTTCAACCTACGTGAGCTGGCATAATTGGTGTTTGTTCCGGCATTGCGACGAAACAGTAAAAGACAAACTCCAAACTTTGGCGGTGACATCATCTCTGATCCAGTATTTTAACGGGACACTGCTTCTTTAAGAAATTGATCGACAGGAACCAGCATCCCTGTTAACCAAGTGGCCAGCTGCTCTTATTTCAATGGTTTCTGACAGAAGACTGTTTCAAAACATTTCCAGTCGGGCTTAAATCCTTGTTTCTCTCGAACACTCTGTTTAGCCAATGCTGATTTCTCTTTCTGACCCAGATCAGCATTTCTTGCGTGACACACCGCTTACCAGTACAGCGCTGGGTTACTCCGATGAAAACACAATCACATTTATACGATATGTGAAATAAATCTGGGATACATGGTCGTAGAGTGTCCTTCATGCTTCTAAGGTAAGGTAAAGGCCACGGGGCTTCTTCAGCTGGTTTCCGCTTTCCCCAGGATTCTCGGAGGTAGAGCTCCTTATTCACATTCACAACCATTGGCACTAGAAGGATGTGACAAGGTCGGCGCCACGCTCCGGGCACGGTACTCAATGGATAGCAGGCTGTGTAGGCCTGGAGAGCCGTTCCGGACGTTCAGCTTCGAAGCTAAATCCACTGCTTCGTCGGGGATGGAACTGTCGCGTCGTAGTTAGGGACTGCAATCCAGCAAAGCGGGATCCCGCATCATTAGACAGTCTGGCGGATCCCGCACAAAATTGAGCGGATCCGCAATCCGCAAAATCCGGCGGAAACGCGTGTCAGTCTGCGTGACTCGCTGTCCCACTCGGTCTCTGTCGGATATTTTGCACTGTTTGCCTGTACCCTACCAGTTGGCATTTGACTCATGTGAACAAGCGTTTGTTTTTGTCAACCTTCGTCATTCGTAAGTAAATAAATACACTTTTACGTATTTATCAAAACTTACGTTCGTTTCGAGCACACATTTCTGTAATTTGAGTTATGGTGCGTATTTAGTACGATTTTCTAATTGTATAATTATTTTTAAGTGTCGCACACGTTATCTGAACTACACAGCTTTTTACTCACGGTTTCATTATTCCCATTTTCTGTATTTCCAGATAAAGTAATTGTGACAATTTCCTTATTTGCGGCTGAAAATTTGATTATTCGTTCATATGAAGCTAATGTTATCGTAATTTTAACGATCGCGTACATATTTATTTAGCAGCTATCAAATGGAAATTATATATACTTTGACGTATTGTTGTTTTGGCCGCTTTGACGAAAGCCGCCTGCTTACATGTGCCGCTCAGGCTTTCGATTAATCCCTCTTCTCCTTGTTATTATTTCGAATAAAGGTAAAAAAAAGTTATAATGAAATTTTCACGGGTGTATCGACGAATTGTGGTGTAGGAACACCATACTTCGACGGCTGCCTCCGCCGTCTTCCTCACGTGTGTAATTTCATGTGTTTGCAGTGAAATCCGGACATACAACCTATGAGGACTTCACTGCAATCATTCGCCGAGAAAGTCTCCTTTCTTACTAAAAAATAATAATTTCCACTCTAAAAATGCCGTTAAGCCACGTAAGTAAATCTGAAATACTTGACAGTTTACGTGTTGGTGAGTAGTTTCTTTTAATAACTGTTGTAACGTCTACCTTGGGGACGTTTACTTTTGGGTCGTACTGTTTTATCATTAGCAAAATTATCAATTTGGAATATCAAAAATCATACTTAATCTTCAGCTAATCACATGAAATATTATTGTAATGAATAGGAAAATTGAAAATTGGGTGTACAATTTATTATTGTGAAATTAGGCAAACACGAAGTTTGTTTTTATTCTGAGGTTAACAATTACATATCATTGAATGTCAAACAGTTAGAGCAAAATCTCAGGGTCATTACTGGGTGGAACGATTGCATGAGCTTCCGTCCGGGTCGTAGCTTTTACCATTGTTCACAGCCCAGGTCAGCGACCAGGCAAGACCCGCACCACATGAGGTCGTCCAGCTTCCTCGACCGCACCGCGTGAATGCAGTGTCCCCAGCTCCGGCGTCGTTGAACGGCTGTACTCGATGAAGATCAGAACCAGAGTGTCTCGTCGTCCGTCTTCTCCTCCGAGCAAGACTCTGTACTTGTCGTAATGCGATGTCGGGTCCGGCTCTTGGCGAATCACCGCAATCCGCGCCAAAGGACCAGCGTCACATTGGCCCAGAACAGACAAGAAAAAACACCAACACGGCAATAAATTGAGGCGGCTTCTCTATTGGCTGGATCGTCTTCCCCTACTCTCATAAAGCACTCATTTACTAGGAAACGTCACTAAGGTTTATTTTTGCTAGTCTGCGCCAGTTTTCGGCGGGAACTTTCCGAAACGTGCGAAAATAGAAAGCGGGTCTCAGTTATTTATGGGGGTTATAAATCCGCTTAATGTCCACGTTGAGTGGGACGTTGTCAGCACCCCCCAAGGTGCGTGTAAATCTGGACGCTTTAGTTCCGTCACGTTTCTGTTCGTTGACACGACGCATCGGCAATATTCACACACACCGTGGGATCACTTAGTGCCTAATGGCACTGTACCTTTTAATTCATTACAACTACCCCATCGCCCCGTACAATGAAAATATCTATGGGATAATTTTCAATTCAGTTTTTCACTATAACTTCACTTATTTCTGGTCATTGGGTTAATGTTCCTTGTGAGTGAGATTAGTTCGTTCTAATATCTCTAACTGTTTGTGATCTTTGTTAATAGTTACATTACCAAACTTCTTAAGATATACCCATCTTCAGTTCTCTATTTTAATACAACATGTGATAGCTTTGTACTTCACGAATTACTCTTGTGCCCTACTTGATTCCTCAGTGAACTCGCGAGACAATCCAGCATGTCTTATAACTACATATTACATATCTTATGAGTAGCATGTGACATATATCATTCTCTATACAACTAATTTAAATCTTTCTTAGATTGCCCTTTTTTTAAAAAAAAATATTCAATTAAAATAAAATTACATCATTTTATTATTATAATATGCAAAATTATTTATTATCTATAATTTTTAACAATTATTCTTATAATTACTTATTAATTCACTTTTTCATCACAAAAGTATCCTAACAGTTATATTTGTCAAATCAATACATGACATGAACTAGCATTTTAAATACTAGCATTTTAAATCCTAATGCTTGTAATTAATTACAAAATTTTATTACAGCCTCCTTTTTTTTTAACAACCTCTGTTGAAATAATTTCCCAGACTGGTATCTTTTTCCATTTATTTATTTAAAAACAGATACTATTTTATTGAATGTTTTCCAAGACAACAGAGCATTAACAGTCTCTGGTCATATTTGAAAGGCCAGCTGACTCGAGTAAACAAACCCCACTGCGATTCCGCGAACGCTTTCACTTTCTAAGGGGCAGGTATAAGACTCGGTCCCACAGTCGCTACCTGTTCTCGGCCAAGCGGAGGGTCGCCTCCCTATTATGCCGTTTGGACAAAAGATTACAGTTGCCTGCCTCAGTTCCGGCTATATTCGCTAAGTTTGACTTATTAAATTTACCGTTCCTGTCAAACGATCTCTTCAAATCTCTTATTCCATAAGATTAAAAATTATATTTAATCCTCAACATCTTCCGCACTGATAGGTTTATTCACATAGGTAATTAGAGAATATTTCCTGTGATTATATATTGTTAATTTTTACTACTACTTTTTATAAGCCTTGTAACCATAGACTTAAAGGTAATGACATATTTCTAGCGGCAACCATCATTTTCATACTTCTTAATTAAATCTTCTTCCCTGTATTCGGAAATTTATTGTTTTACAACATATCCTCTGATTCTATACGCAGTAATTTATTTTCATCGCGGTTTCATCAGTATTTCTTGTTTCTTATCGTATCATAGTTCACCTAACACTTTATTTTTAATCAACAAACGATTACGTCCTTAGCCATTTCTCTTTAAATAACTTCGTGTCATTAGTGTTTCATCTATTCATGGTTTCGAATTTCCTCTTCTTAAAATTATTAGCGTGTTGGAACAATCCCTACTCACATTTTATTAAGTACATGTTCATTCTAGCTTCGGCTATTAAGTTCGATGACTATCTGTCATCCTCTAAACTCCAACTGACGATTTTTTTCGTCATTACAATAATATTGGCCTATACCTTCTTCGGTTTCACGGTCCGCAATATTTTTGTTTCATTTATATAAACTCTTCATAGACGATCATTTCTTGATCTACATTTAACGAACTTTATCTACTCTGCGCTATCGTGAACACGTCATTTCTTTCTGCTCTTAATATTTTAACACATCAACACACTGCTAATATTTATTCTTCTCAAAGGTCAAACTCCAACCAATTTTAATCCACAACTCAATGACACGGAATATTAATGATTTTACAATCGTCGCGACTATTTTGGCAAACCCGTCTCGAATTGAAACCGTAATCAAACATGATCTTTCACTTCTAACAATTTCTCTGAGGATTATTATTTTTATAATAGCTTTTGCTGCGTATGGAAGTTTTATATTAATAAACAATCAACGTTTCATTTTTCACTCTAGGGTTGTATTATTATTGTTGCCGCTCGTCATAGGTTTGAAATGTTTTCTACAAACAAACTAAAATGTCATTCTTAGACGTAAAATATCTTTACTTTATCAATTTAAAATTACCTCTACGGATTCTGATGCATTTCCTTAGTTAGCAATACAAATTTTAAAACTACGTCATCTGTACTGCATTTACATTTCACTTACAACAAACTTAAACCAAAATCTTGCACGGTCATTTACATAAATCTGGTATTTCAAAAATGCTCCGTCATCTTATTAATATTTTAAACGGCCATGTAACCTTTGAATCCATTTTTCGAAATCAAAATTTGTGCTCTCACGCTCATCGAAACTAAAAATCATTCGATGCTAAACATATCTGTTCATGACGATCAACGATCTGTTACAGTTTTGTTGGTCACTTGTCTCTCTATTTCTACAAACATTTGGCTAAACATATGTTCTGGCACTGCAGTCGTCTCGAGAATTCCTTTTAGCTCTCTGTGAATGGCCTGTTGGATCGTTAGCCCATACCCCCTGCGGTGTTCTACCTGGAGTGTATCCCAACATTTACCATTCCGTCCGATATGCAAAGTATTCAAATCTTCTGGCACCACATCAAATGTTCCTTGCACTTGCAGAAATTTTACATATTTCAAATATCCTCTTTCCCATATCCATATAACCATGGTTTTATTTTTCTGATTTTTCCTTTTCCTGGTTTGTGCGATAGTGCGATAGCGCACAGCTGTTGCCTGATGGACTTGATTTCCTCCACCATCCTGATTTTGTAAGTTCGGTAATTGATAATGCAAAACTGTTATCTTCACACACGCGGTCTTCCTGTTTCCTCTCAGTTTCAACCAATTTTCTGCCTGACTCTATTGTGCGCACATCAGATTTAGATTCTCTATCCATATCTCTGGTTCCTATTTCTTTAGAACTATCCTCTTCAGTCATTTGTTTTTCTTGTAGAATTATACTTATTCCATCCAGACCATTACCCTCACTTTTCAAACCATCGACTTCCGACATTTCTTTTCGCGAATCAACTTTAAATTGTTCCATTATTTCAACCTGTTTCTTTCCGAAGGCATCAATTTTTTCATTTATGTTGTTCATTTGCGCAGTGAGGTTTTCATTCACTCCCGTTATTTGGGCAGTAAGTTTTTCGTTCATGTGTTGTACTAATTCCAAAATCTGGCCCCAAATGCCTAAATCGTTTACTGGTGGTGCTCGGATTTCGTCCGGCTTGCTTTGCAATAAGTTCATTGATTCGTCCTGGAATTGATGGGAGCGCAAACTATATTACCCGCTTCACTAGGGTGTGTTCAAAATTCACGATCGCGGAGTTATCTATCAAATTCGCGTTATTTCCTTCCATCGCTACGTCAAGATTTCCTAACTCCGTTTGATTCAAACTTTGTGCCATTTTAATAAACTTTCCACTCCGGAGCAGCATTCAATTCAACTTTTAGCAATCGCATTTGAAAGCAGTGTTAATTTAGAGAATCGTTTACGCCATAAAAGTTAGTCAAACCTCCCTTTAAATTATCTTTACGGCCCCCCGTAATTCAATCTCCACGAACACTCCGCGAATACCACAAGGAAAATAAAATAGACAACTTGAACAAGCAACTGGATCATCAGAATCAATAGAAATTTCGATCACACAACGGTATCAAAGAAAATGAACTGAGACCAGCCTCCGCATATCCCCACAAGACATTAAAAATTCAATCACTGAACTTACCTTTGCGCACATAAATCACGTATTAATAGTCCTTGAATTTGTTTTAAAAAACAATTAGAAAAAATTTCAGCATAACGCGAGATCTTAGTGATCATATGGAAAGAAATCAAACCAAAAATAGATGTCAGCCCGCTTTAATTTAAAATCAACCATCAACTTAAAAACACATACGTGCAGTAACACTTCTCGTGACATATGATTTCCAGCAAACGTAATTTTACTCCCGATACACAGGTAAATCACAATGAATATTCTGTCGACACGTCAGCACACATAAAACACGAATAAGCAAGATACGAAAAAGATAAAAAGTAATAGCCGTCCCAGAAGACATTCAAAAATCAAACATGCCATTTTTCAACGCTGAATCGACGAAACAATCTTACCATTAAACACCAGTCTCGAGAAATCGTCTCAACAGATCCATTACCAAAATTAGACAAACCACATCACAATCGAAAGAAAACCAAAATCATATTTCAACAACACAACAACATATCGAATGAAAGACAATCATCACATCATATTTCCACCATTGACAAACAAAATCATTTTTCAACGTCGATTTGAACATGTATCAACACAATACATCATATAGTATGATTTTCAAACTGCATCATCTCCGTTGCAGGACTAAAATAAAATAATTCAATGGCATAGCATTAACATATCACATATACATAAAATAAAATTTTCTGCTGGATCATCTGGTTTCCACTGAAATAAAATCACATTTGATAGTAAAAATAATAGACTGAAACTCTTGCAATCATTCATTTCGATAGCCCCACGTTTAGGGTGCCATGTTGTCAGGTCTGCCTTGCGGACGTTTACTTTTGGGTCATACTGTTTTATCATTAGCAAAATTATCAATTTGGAATATCAAAATCATACTTAATCTTCAGCTAATCACATGAAATATTATTGTAATGAATAGGAAAACTTGAAAATTGGGTGTACAATTTATTATTGTGAAATTAGTCAAACATGAAGTTTGTTTTTATTCTGAGGTTAACAATTACATATCATTGAATATCAACAGTTAGAGCAAAATCTCAGGGTCATTGCAAAATCTCAGGGTCATTACTGGGTGGAACGATTGCATGAGTTTCCGTCCGGGTCGTAGCTTTTACCATTGTTCACAGCCCAGGTCAGCGACCAGGCAAGACCCGCACCACATGAGGTCGTCCAGCTTCCTCGACCGCACCGCGTGAATGCAGTGTCCCCAGCTCCGGCGTCGTTGAACGGCTGTACTCGATGAAGATCAGAACCAGTCTCGTCGTCCGTTCTTCTCCTCCGAGCAAGACTCTGTACTTGTCGTAATGCGATGTCGGGTCCGGCTCTTGGCGAATCACCGCAATCCGCGCCAAAGGACCAGCGTCACATTGGCCCCAGAACAGACAAGAAAAAACACCAACACGGCAATAAATTGAGGCGGCTTCTCTATTGGCTGGATCGTCTTCCCCTACTCTCATAAAGCACTCATTTACTAGGAAACGTCACTAAGGTTTATTTTTGCTAGTCTGCGCCAGTTTTCGGCGGGAACTTTCCGAAACGTGCGAAAATAGAAAGCGGGTCTCAGTTATTTATGGGGGTTATAAATCCGCTTTATGTCCACGTTGAGTAGGCCGTTGTCAGCACCCCCCAAGGTGCGTGTAAATCTGGACGCTTTAGTTCCGTCACGTTTCTGTTCGTTGACACGACGCACTCGGCAATATTCACACACACCGTGGGATCACTTAGTGCCTAATGGCACTGTACCTTTTAATTCATTACAAGTTCTTTCATGTCTCTAACCACACTGACATCAGTGTGCCGTAAAGCCATAAACGAAAATACAGTGTTCATTGATGTAAGCCCCAAAGAAAGGGATTTCCAGGTTCACTGGTGTATAGGGTAAAAGATTTTCCAGACACTTTCAGAACCGTCTTAGCGGAACAATAAGTGGGTATTCAATTTTTTAAATTAATTTATTACTATAGTATTACACAACACGAAGTGTTTATCGAAAAACTTTTTAATAAACTATCTTTGATAGTGTGCAAATGAAAGTTATATCTTCAGACACAGTTTATAATCCTCCATCAAACTGCTGCTAAAGAACAATTTTTTTTATTTTTTTTTTTTTGCAGCACCTGTACTTATTATAAACCTTTAACAAGAAAAAACTAAAATAAGATTTTTGAAATTGTATTTAGGACACACTTTTACGTTTATTTTAATTTTTTTCTGTCACCAGTCTTTCGACTGGTTTGTTGCAATCCTCCATCCCTTCCTATCCTGTGCTAACCTCTTCATCTCTACATACCCCCTACAACCCACGTCCTCAATTATCTGCTTCATTTATTCTAATCTCTGTCTTCCTCTGCAGTTCTTACCTTCGACTGATCCCTCCACAAACAAGTTAACCAAATCCAGCACGTCTCAAAATATGACCTACCAGCCTGTCTCTTCTTTCTGTAAACTTCTTCCACAAACTTCTTATCCCACCCATTTTTTCCAAAACTCGTTCGATTCGTACTTTATCCGTCCACTTAATTTACAGCATCCATCGATAGCACCACATTTCAGATGCTTCAATTTTTCTTTGTTTTTGGTATTCCTAAAATCCTTGTTTCGCTGCCATAAAGTGCTGTGCTCCAAACACAGTGTTTTAATTTTTTTTTCTAAGTCCTAGGCCAATTTTTGAAACCAAAATACTCCTCTTTTTCCTGAAGGTCCTTTTTCTATTGTTTTTCTGCTTTTAACATCATTCGTGCTTCGGCTAAAGCTTGTAATTTTACTCCCCAAAAAGCAAACTTCACTTATTTCTTCTATCGCATCCGATCTTATTTTTATACTAGCTCGTATCCTCGACTTCATACGCGTGTATTAAGAATTTTTTTGCCAGAATTAAATATAGAAAGTTGTTGGTAACGAAGGATTGGTCCCAAACAATATCGAGTCGGAGTAATATGACAGGAAAGCTAACACTATATCATTGTACCGTCGAAACTGTCTCTTGAAGAGAATCAATTTCCAACATATTTCTGTCACCATTCGATAAGGTCTCAAAATTTCGTGACTACAACTGTTAATCATACTGGAAAAAATATCCTGTGCCCTTCATACAGATATCCTTATAAAATTCCATCTCAACGATAGAGCCATTTAGTCGTCAAAATGTAACAAAAAGACAGAGACTTACTTCCGTATTTATAATAATATTACTGTGGTTCACACTCACACACTGACTGCGAACAACACCTGAGGGATCATTATAACGTAAAACAACGTACAACATTGCAAGACTACCTACGATTTGCCTCGCATTGCACCCCTAACTTTCTAATAACTACAGTTTAACATTCAATCTGAATAACCTACGGCCCAGGCCTGACTCTTACAATGAAAAACAATTTTAAAATATCTTAGCCTCCACGGAGATTTGAACCGGAGACCACGACGTTCGTAAGCAAGCGCTTTAACCACTGAGCTGCCAGTCCACTACACGGAAACACGGTACGGAGACGTCCATATCCAACGTGTCTGTCTATCGCCGTATTTCGAAGTTATGAGACAACATGTGTTATTTATACAGATAATTTTTCAACTAAATGTAGACAGTATTTTTCTCCTTGTTTTAAAGGATAAGTGTGCAAAGTTTCATCGAGATCGGATGAAAACTGTGGATTTGTATGAAGAACAAACAAACAAACAAATACATACATTCATCTTATATAAAATAGATTTAACCTAATATTACTAAATATCATTTCTGCTATATTTTATCACTTTTTCATGCTTTGATTTACAATTTGTCCAAAGTCTTCATTCAGTATTTTGTTCATGCCTTTCATGTTGGAACACTCTGCAAAAGCTGAAAGGATGGGATCAACTGATTTGT
>JARYHS010012519.1:66455773-66484996 GCA_031002005.1 Vandiemenella viatica | reverse complement strand
TGTAAATGTTATCGTTGGAACCCTACTTTCTGACAGACCGGGTGATATATTTTTACTGGACTGTGAAGCTCTTGAATCAGTAAACCATTCAACAATTGCCGTCCGTTTCGACAACGCTATGAAACTGTTATGGAGCGGTAAAGTTAAGCGAGAACATGTCTTAATATTTGTGACCGACGCTGCGCCGTACATGGTAAAGGCTGGGAAATGTCTGAAGATGTTGTATCCTTCGATGGTGCATTTAACCTGTCTCGTTCATGGATTACATAGAGTTGCCGAGGAAGTAAGACTAAATTTTCCCTGATGTTGATAGGTTAATATCAAATGTAAAAAGATTTTTGTTAAAGCTCCAATGAGAGTGGCAACATTTAGAGAAGACGCACCTTCCGTCCCTCTTCCACCACAACCAGTACGGTACTTACTCGTTGGGGCACATGGCTCGATGCAGTTAGCTATTACTGTGAATATTATGAAAACATACGGAAAATAGTTTCTAATTTTGATAGCAGTGAAGCATCTTCCATAAAAAATTGTCCAAGAACTGTTTTCCAGTAATTTGTTCAGAAATTTGGCGTACATAAAGTCAAGTTTTTCAGGCATTACAACTGCGATTTCGCGTCTTGAAGAAATTGGTATAGAACTAAATGAAAGTTTGGCGGTCTTTAAAGGGTGGAACCCGAATAGGCCAAGCAGTGTGGCTACATTGCTGAAAAACAAATTTGATAAAGTGTTGTGTGGGAATAAAGGATATAAAACAATTTGTAAAATTAGTGAAATTTTACATGGTGGCGAATCTGTTTTGACTGAAGACGACCCACAATTAAATTGCAGTGACCTGACTCTGTTTAAGTACATTCCCTTCACATCTTGCGATGTCGAACGAAGCTTCTCACACTACAAGACAGTTTCAAGTGACAACCGGAGAAAATTCCTCTTCGAGAACTTGAAGATGCATGTGGTGATATACTGCAATGCTGGCATCAAACAAGAATAAAAAATGGTATGTACACTAATTCGCAACAAATGTTTAGTAAATTTCCATTTTT
Organism: Vandiemenella viatica; assembly: GCA_031002005.1. Lineage (NCBI taxonomy): Eukaryota > Metazoa > Arthropoda > Insecta > Orthoptera > Morabidae > Vandiemenella > Vandiemenella viatica. Next base: position 66,483,950 of record JARYHS010012519.1, on the reverse strand, counting down.
AAAAGTAAAATTCTAGTAATCCATTCTTTTACAGGAACAAGAAAATAACTTTCAACAAAATTAATTTCCCAATCGTACAGTGAGTGCATAGAAGCAAATTATGCTGTCTACTTGAAAGCGACACAGCTACATAAAATAAATTATGTACATTTTGAGCATTTTTAAAGAATAAAAAATTTAATGTTTGGTCATATTTCGTCTCTTTTAGGTCATATTTACCTATTTTTAAGGTCATATTTGCCTGCATATTTCGCGATTTTTTTGGTCCTAAAGATCCGAACCTTAATCATGACCATAAGTTTGGCACTCGATTTCAGGCACAAGGGTGTAGGAAGATTCTCTTTTTTAGGTAAGGGTGTCAGAGACTGGAATATGTTACCAACAGAAATGATTAATTATTTAACAAAAACGTTAAAAGAATTTAAAGTTAAAATTTGTAGAGGGCAAATGTAGGTGGGTGCAGGAAAGGGGGAAAATGGGTGTGTAGAGAAATTGCCACTGGAGCGTGAGCTCATTGCAATTAAAAATAAATAAAATTAAATATAGAAAAGAAAGATATCAAAAACAGAGACACAGAATCAAGGTCAACGATACTCACGTTGCTTCTCGCAGTTGAAGTGCCAACAGCCTAGCGTATGTTGAAAACTATGTTACTTTCGTTATCACCAAGGTTTGGGTAGTGCAATTTCGCACTGCTACTTGCCACAAACCTGGTTCGGCCATCCTGGCTGAAGTTTTCCTGTCACTCTAGGTGAATGCTGGGATGGTTCCCTACAAGGCCACGGCCGACCTTCCATCCCCCCTCCCTCCCCGTAGTGTAGTAGGCTGAAAAGGATCTCCGTGATCCTCCAGCAGCCCGCCTCCCAGCTGGGAGGAATGAAATATTAAAAAAAAAAAAAAATTCGTTAACTATTGAAAGTATTCATTATACACTAGCGTAGTAATCGTTACAACCTCAGCTTAAGATGGAAATAGTGGTGTAGCTATATAATATTTCTCAATTAAATTAATAACGGTACTCTACTGCTTAAGCCAAGAGCGAAGCAAAGAACATAAGCCAGAAAGGCGGTGTCACCAAAACCGCAGGATGCGAGGGTGACCTAATAAGAATTCCAAACAGAGGGGCCGGGGAGGGATTATACGCTCTCATCCTTTTTACCGCGCGGTCTTCATCAACAGAATCCAGCGAGGATTATACAAGTGATCCCCTTTCCATGCCGGTCTCGTACTGCGCACCCAGTGATTCTGATTGGCAGCTTTCAGCGTGAGACCGAGACAGGGAGTCTGATTTTTTGTTTCGTTGGCACAGCAGTTCATAGTTTGACGGAGAGTAAAGGCGGTATTGCTAAAACGAGATTGTACAAGATATCCGTCTTCTTTTTTAACTTGTGTCCCAACGTTAGAAGAGATTTTCGCTTGTCTGGATTCGTCGCATTCCAAGCATCGAAGAGACAGATGAATAAATAAAACCTCACGAAAATACCTGAAACATATTCCCAGCTTCGATTCTTCCCTTCCATACTTTCTTTCTCTCCATTAGTTTGCAAATTCGAGTTGTATACGTTCAGTAAGGAAGCTGCAAAATATTGTCCAACAATGGAGGGAACATTCACTGACATACCAAAAGTTTGGTATTTAATTTAATTGCGCTGGAACGCACGGTCTGGTAGCGATCTTCATACACACCCATTTTTCCGCTTTCCTGTACCCTCTACAAATTTCAGCTTTAATTTTTTGGGTAAATTATTTATTATTTCTATTGGCAACTTATTCCAATCCCTGATCCCCTTACGAAAGAAAATCTCCCCTCATCCTTGTGCCTGAAATCGAGTACCAGGTTGTTTCCAGTTATCGCTTAATAGAAGAATATATACTATTTGTTTTGACGTATTATCCAGTTCTCACCAAGGAGTTATTTAAAAGTCTTTTATAGACGGAAAGGACGTTAACTGTTTGTTCCTCTTTTATTACTGTATTAGCTTCCTCCACAACCAAAGAAATATACTTATCCTCCTTACTTCTTCCGTACCTTTGCTTTACTGTTGCAGTAGTTATTGATCACATTGTGAGTCAGTTTCAAACACATCTTTATTTATAAGTTTTGCATTCATCAAATTCTGTCTTATTAAAAAATTTACATTTCTTCATAATCAATACCGGAGTCAGCCGATTATAATTGCTTCATAAAATATTACTATCCTCCATACACGTAACCATCGACTTAACCTTGTGTCTTACATCAAATCTTCAACCGTTCTTATCCATCCTGTAACCTCTCTGTTATTCCTTTCTGGGTGGTCGACCACGGAACCTCATTACTCTTTGCCACTTGGCACTATTGCTTTAATACAATGTATCATTAGTCATTTTTACACTCATTCTCTTTTCATAATCGAATAAGTACAGTCGCTATCGGACTTTACTGTGTGCCGTGAAGTATGACCATAATAAGTGCCGAGATGTACCGAGAGTACCTGATGAGTGGTATTAGCTGGCACAAGAACAGCACTGTGGCCGGAAACTGAACGAAATAGGCCTTCAACAGATGATCAGAAGAACGACATTGCTTGAACTGACTTCCACAGGTTATGAAAGACGCAGTAGAGAATTGTCTGTATGGTCAGTACATTGGCATTTGGCGTTGATGAGACATGACAGATCGATTCAGCACAGTGTTGCTCTCAGTTGATGAATTTGGATCTCAAACACATAGTCTGGACCCAACATGACTACAAGAAGGTACCTTGCTCCTATCAGTAAGGTTTCCAGCTGGCAAGCGCCAATGGCCGGCTTTCGATGTTTTGCAAACACGTTGAGAACATAGATCTGGTCACCCTCAACTGGAGGCTCAAGGTCATGTCCCTCTCCTATCTCAACGCCCCTTCCCGTTGGCTATCCACCGATGAGACCGCTGTGTCCATGTTGTGGCGGTTTCGTCTGGGGAGGTATGGGTGAAAACCTTTTACTTCTTTTTTATAATTAAAAGAAACCATAGGTTACTAATTTATTGGGTACTCATAATGGCGTACAGGGGAGGCTTATTTATCGTTAACATTGACACATTGAAATATGATAAAAAAGAACTATGCAAAGCCTCTTCTTACAATTGCCAACACATATTAACAAATAAACAAAGCATTAAAACACAACCACCTCTAAATTAACCTTGAAACAAACTCCCAATGTTAATTGGCAAGCAAGAAAGCTACACACTTGATTTGTTTAAATGAAAGTTCCCTTCACAATGATCGGGAACCATAAATCAAACACAGTATTGACATTAACTGTATCTGATCTCAAATGCCGGGCGCCAGGATAATTTAAATTATCCACCAAGTGTGGCTTTAAGAAAGTCTCCCCCAGCTAGCTCAATATTTGGGGGTGCGAGAACTCCTAATCGTTCAGTGGTCGTTACAGGGCTGTACTCAATGACCGAATAAAAGTACCACACTGCACTTGTAGAATTATTACCGTGACGGCGATGTATTTCCCGCGACGACGGAATTACTATAGCCCCTTGGCTATAGTGGACAATGCACCACGTCCGTGCAAGCCTACTGGATGCGTGCACAGTGACCTCACTGTACAAGACACGCTTATTGACCCTCAGGTTCGATGCCAAGACCGAGCGATCTCCAGCTTCGGAAGATCCGCTCCTTCTCGTCTGAAGGCTCGGAGCCAAGTCCTCTCCAGCGTCCGCCGGAAAAAGCCTCCTCTCGTCGCTCGTGGTTTACATAGTAAAAATATACCATCATTACAAAATGCAAAGAAGAGTCTCTCTCGATTGGTTCTGCCATTTTTAAGCTCCTCCCTTCGGCTGTCATGATAGGCGAACCTTGTCTTTCTCGGTTCGTGTGAATTCGGGATAGCCTCGGACTTTTTCGTCACCTGTGACTTCCAAAACTCCCCGTTCGTAGACCTGGGGTTTGGGTAGTTTGTTCACCTCAGCGTACCGTTTCCCCGGAGTCAAGGGATTATACGCTTGACCAACTGCGTGAGAAGGGTAGCTGGTGTCCATTGTCCCTGGCCGCCGCCTGCCTGTCGCGACCCTCTGGCGCGTCCTAGCTGGGAGGTCCCACAAACACACTGACAATCCTCTCCGATAATTCCTTTCTTATTCTTTTTATATATAAAAATATGCAAAATATCATATATAAAAATGTACGGAATGACCCATATTTGGTCATTCTGCTACAATGTAAACGTGTAGTAAATTTGACAGCGGTCGGTCTTTCTTCCCACTTCGCATGTAGGGGTAAGAGAGCTGAGTGTGGATGGAACAGCGTGACCTTGGGCAGCCTCTGTTAACAGAGGTTGAGAAGGCATTGTGCAGGCAGATTCAGTAACACTGTGGGGCGTGTTAACCTAGCGTGGATTGAGTCTTCTGATCAAACTTAAAGTGCCATCGACAGAATATCGCCGTCTTCAGCTGACTGGTACCCATTTACAGCCCTTTATGTGCTTCGCGTATCCTGATAACTAGGGTTCGGATCTTTATGAGTAGTCACATTTTGTCCTGCCTTCCTTTTAACTTGTATTGCTGAACTAAACACTGATTAAACTTTTCTGATTGTATTTAAATGCATTTTATACAGCATATAAATGCACATTCAGGCCATTTTCTCAGTTTTGGTTATATTACGCTGACATTTATGGTCATATGGTCATATTTTGAGGAAAATCTGGTAAATGTTTTTATTAGTACCGGGAATTCACTGGAAGCTACAGATGAGAAGAAATTAAGATAATTGTTCACAGAACTGTACTCCTATTATACATTGGACGAAACAACAAAACTAATTCCCACTGAATTCACCAGTCAAGAATTAAAGTTACTCTCTAATGTTCCGGCGGCCTTTTCATCTCGACAATGCAGCAGCAGGATGCCTGTGTCGATCCTCATTAATCAATGTCTCATTGTCGTCAATACTTATGAAAATAGTCCTCAGTCATCGATAAATCTGAGCGGTCTGGTGGCTCAGTGGTTAAGGCGTCTGACTGGAGATTGAAAAGTCTCCGGTTCGAATCCCTGTCTCGGTGGGGATTTTCATAGGCACTTAACCCGGCCTTCACCTCTGGCACAGCTTGCTGTATAATGTGAAGCACACCAGAACGCTTCCGTGGTTCGGATTCCACGTTAAACTGTACGTCCCATGTACCCGGTAGGATTGCCGGGTTAGGTTAAGGCGGCTACGACAGGGGCGAAATGCGCAGCCAGTAGAAACCCGGTCACCAGGTCACTCAGACCACACGGAGTTATTATTATTTATCGATAAAGCTGCTGTGCATTACTGAGTGCCGAAAACAAAATTTTCTGAAAGTGCGAAGTTGTGGAGTTACGCAAAGGAATTTGAAGAGGATTATTTTAGAACAGACGAAAGAGCTCTTTTCTGTAAATTATGTGAAATTAGACTTCAATTAAAAGATTTAAAATTTAATTTCCTAATTGTGCCGTGAGTGTACGGAAGCCAGTTACGCTGTCTACATGAAAGCGACACTATTAGATAAAATAAATGATGTATAATTGAGCATGGTTTGATTTACAGTGAATTTGAATATTTAATCATATTTCGTCATTTTTAGGTCATAGTTATCCGTTTTTAATGTTATATTTGCATGCATATATCTCTATTTTTTGGTATTATAGATCCGAGCCATACCGATAGCAATGGATGGTCCCAGAATGATAGAGCGCAGCGTCACGTGGCATAGATAATGCATCATTTGTTTGAGGAGCATTCAGGACAGTCTGATTTGCTCACCTGGATCACCAGAATCCCGTGTAGCATATAGGGCTAGTATAATAGTAATAAGCTGATGAAAGGGTTTCTATCAGCTGCCCCTGTCGTAGCCGCCTTAACCCAACCCGGTAATCCTACTGGGTGTTAGGGACCTGCAATTTAACGTGGAGTCTGATCCACGGAAGTGTTCTGGCGTACGTAGGTTACACAGCAAGCTGTGTCAGAGGTGAAGGCCGGGTTAAAGGCCTATGAAAATCCCCACCGAGACAGGGATTCGAGCCGAGGATCTCTCAGAAACCTTAACCACTGAGCCACCATGTCGCTCATTCGGCTAGTGAACGGAATAGGCGTTCAAGCATCACTTCCAGCAACTTCCAAAATCACGTAGTTATCGGCGGTTATCGAGATATCTTGGTTTCAGATCTCTCATGGAAACTTCCGTCGACTAGTCCATTACACATTGAGCTACGATCTAAAGGAACTCCTAAAAGTTACCGAAGAGGTATCCCATTACTTTTGGCATGTCAGTATAGCAGCAACACGCGCCCTGATTAAGATTGTTGTCGCTCTGTCCAGTTTAATGTCGGAGGGAGGGGTTGCCTGGAAAGCTGCACTTGGCTACGTGGGGTGAGTTCCGAGCCAGGCCATGTGGCTTCCTGTTCATATTATTTATAAAAAAAAAAAGAAAAAAAAGTAAAACACACATAAACTTAATAACAACGTTTCTGATATCATAAAAAAAACAATATTATTTATGTTTCTTTATTAAAACATGTTGTAAAATGATGTTATTTATCGAATTCGAGTGATTACAAACAAATGCGAAAAGAAGTACTGTAGAACAATAATCAAAAAGAGTGAATGATTTTAACATAGGGATTTAATATTTTTGGCTCAAGTTACATGTCAGTTTTATCAAGCACACAGGAAATATGAACACTATTTAATAAAAAAATACTCTCCAATATTTCTGTGAGAATACAGACAGCTTGTCAGATTACAATTAATTTAATTAGCTCTGATTACTGGAGTCACGTCAGACAGCTCAATTAATTTGATTTCCTGTAGTTAAGTAGCTGGGGTAACCAGTTTCCATTTAATATGTTCCGTCACGGAAATCGACAGTTGAGATGACTGGCTAATTTGTTAATTATCTTGTACACTGCTCGCTAAAATTGCAATCGGTCTTCGTATACGCCACTGAATTATTCTGGTTAGAAAGTTAATGTAATATGAGTTAGGGTTTTAACACGGTCGCCAGATTGGTTTTGGATACTTTGGAAAGGGAGTTGAGAACAAATTTAGGAATTTTTCTTATAGTAAACCACAAGACAGTCAACAAGTTCAGTTTGCCACTTTGTACTTCAACAGTTTCTTTTCTCCGCAAAAGAATCACTTATTTGCTAAAAGCTTCTTTTCAGAAAATATAGTTACTTTAAAGACTATACATATTTTATCACAGGCTCACTAAGCAACGATAAACTTGTCGACAATTCCACTGAATAAAACCTCGAGGCAACCTCTCACGCACTACTCACCATTAATCACAACTTCCGGAAACTTTCCATCTACTTCATTCAAGTTTAAACAGTTTGTCACGCCGTCAGATCGAATCAAACATCTGTAAATAGTTCCACCACGGAGTACACATCCAATAACGTCCCCTCTCTCATTCGTTCCAATCAATCGTTCGCAATAATCGACGGGACGCTTCAAACTCCCATAATCACTGGGTTGGAGGTCGGTTTTTACTTAAATTTCACAAAATCCAGATTACATATTCCCGAAAGTTAAACTGGCCGTACGCATTCCTACTCTTACTTTAAATTCAACCATTAATATTGACGCATAAATAGAATACATAAACCCCAAAACGATCAGCTAGCTTGAGAGAAAAATAGAGTTTGAAATAAAGACTTACTTTAAAACCTTCTTACCTGGACTAGCTACTTGAGCCGATCATAACGATATTTTAAAATCGGTGATAAAATCATTTTGGCTGTATTTCTTTGACAACGAAAAGAAATATCAAACAACGGATCCAATTAACAGACAGGTCAAATTAAACAAAACTTAGAAACTGGCAATCTGTGAGTTCTTCCTTGGCTGGCTGCTTGTTGGCCGATGATCTGCGGCCAATGTAAGAGGATTCTAAAGTGACCAAATTGACACTTGCAAGTGGTTTTCATCCTATCTACCCACTCCACCACTTTGGAAACAACATCGAGCCAGTCACTAACCAGATCGACGCTGTAACTATCGAGATAGTGTAGTGTAAGGGAACCAAATAAATCCCCGTAATATTGTGTTAAAGCGGAGTGAATATTCGTCCTCTGCTAGAGGCACAGAGCGCTGCGGCGTAACGTAATACTATGCCTCCTCTGATAAACGTCAGCAACTTGTCGCAATTGCATTTGCACTGAGGCAGTGTGCCTCGGGATTGTGAATGTAACACATCGATGTAGCGAGTGTTTCGTGATTTACTACCAACATTATCGCTTTGTACCCCATTTCGGCAATAGGAGTCTAAATTCAAGCTAGCGGGGGTACTGCTAACATATTGCGTGGGACAGAAATTACGTTCTTGTGTTTGTGAAACTGTCTGTGTGTAATTAACGACAAATAAACGGGAACTATTTAGTAACTTCTGTTTCCTTCCGTAAAACCTTTCTAATCAGTATCAGGCTACCAACACTCAAGCCAAAGAACTCTACGCAGCCTTCAATATAAAACAGTTAACATCTTTTAATACACATTAGTTGTTTCGGCAGCTTTTGTCCCCGCAGTTTTCGATTCTGCGTGATCAACAATCGACTGGTGTCAGCAGAAGGCCGTCGTCCTGACAAGAAAAGAAGAACATCAAGAAGACGTTACTATCGGTCAGGTTGGTGATCACACCTCCGATAGTCAATCAGTCATCAATCAATATCCGCTCAGCCATCCAAAACAGAACTTTGGCGTCATCTGCGGGACTCAAAACCTGCACCACACGCATATAAACGAGTACCTACTACAGTAGTTTGCACATGACATCATTCTATAGGCTATTTGACAGTATTGAAAATATATTACAAATTGAAGACATTCGCATAGATTAATGCTGAAGGAAGCTTTTTTGTTAAATTTGAAAAGAAAGGTGTATTGTTTCTAGTAAAAAAAAATCGAAATAAAAATAGGATTTTTCTTGCTCCTTGTCACGTGACAGAAAACGCTCTGGGATTGGCGGTCGCATTAATGACGTCACGTGCCTGTAGGCGCTGCGGCTGCGTAGGGGGCGTTTCCTATTATCCAAGTTTTCTACTATTTTTATTGTTTTTTATTGGTTATCTCTTGCTAATAATGAGATTTTTCTTAATATAAAATGAAGAACAATTTGTAAAAGCCTACAGCGGAAAAATACCGAACATAAAAGCCTTATTTGTCGTGCTAGCTGACTTTTACTCTGCGGAGCTTGAAAATGTAATGACTTCAATTCGAGAATCATTTATATTTAAACTGGAAGTTAGAGGTTAACTGAAATCCTTCATAAGAATGACTAAAATTTAAAATTAAGTTAGTTGTTTTAGGAGACATTTACGAGAAAGCACAACAGTTAAATAACTGGATGTTGTTGACAATTTTTCTTAACTGCGCATAAATAATTATAGATAAATTATATTTGTTTTCCAACGAAACTGAATTTATTGTTTATCTATTTACCGATCGCGTTCACTTCACCGCACGTAGAAACTGTGATGTTTAAGTATTCACTATTAACGAAAAGATAAGTAATGATGCCATGGTATACAGGTAGCTACTTGGTTAAAGAGTGCTATGGAATTTGAAGATCCTATGTTCGAACCTTGATTAGGATAATATTTTTTTCGTGTGTACATTGTTTTTTTTCGTTTATGTTTGTTGTTTGTTGCTTTACAGATTCATGTTTCTATTCGAAGAATTCGTAAAACGTCATGCAAACGTTTGAAACATAAATTGCTACCATACAAGAAAACTTTTATAAAACGATAACCTTCCGCTTTTAATTTTGAAACATACCAGAGATACATTACCATTGCAAAAAATCCAAGTGTTCGGCGGTGAATTAATTTTAACAATAGCATTTCGCGCTAATCTCGCAGCAATTTCTGAACGCTTTGAATCCCTTTTGTTGGAATTTGTACGTGACGATACAACTGCCTGTTGCCTTTCTGACATAAATGCATCTATTTAGGCGGTATTTACTTTTAATGCCCAAGTAATTTTCAGGTTTTTTTAAACTTTTTATCGGTGTGCAAGTAACGTCCGGTTTCAGTTTTGAAGTCTTTTTTGGTTATGTTTCAAATGTTTATAATAAGCTAGCTATCCAAAAATTAGTGAACCCTTCGGGGGGGGGGGGGGGCAGATTAATGTTATGGAAGATTTTAGAAAAAGAATATGCGGCGCTACTAACAGCAATTAGTATCTAAAGACTCCCACAAATAACCTAAGAACCCTAAAATTTTGATGCTCCTCTCAAACAAAGCGCTACATTATCTCAACGAAATTATGGTGTAAATGATCTGTACAGTAAATGAAGGAAGCATCCCGGCATTTGCCTGGAGTGATTTGGGGAAACCATGGAAAACCCAAATCTGGATGCCCGGACGGGGATTCGAACCGCCGTCCTCCCGAATGCGAGGCGAGAACAGTCGTAATGTCGTCTGGGTTTCTACTAGCAAGTTGCAGCGAATTTTTTTTTCTTATTTCAGCTAATGCGGGAACACTTACGTTTATTTGGGGAGTTTTATTGATGTGGTTGTAGACTGATGTACTACACACTATTTATAAACCATATTTCCAACAATTTATACACAAGTTCAGAGAAACCAACCAGACCTTACTTATGTAGAGTGAGGGCTTGCTGGCACGTGACGTCACGAGTGTCGTTAGCCCGCGCCAGGCAGCAAAGGAGCGTTTTGGCGGGCTTTCAAAAACTCTAAATTTTAACTTTGAATTTTACGTTAAATAAGCATTTTCGTCAAAAAATAAATAATACCCGGTAAATAACGGGTATATATAAACTATTTAAAACCATTTTCAAAAAATAGTCAAATAGCCTATTCAATGTTCGAAATAAATTTTGGCTAACTTCCAACTTACACAGTTACCTGCAGCATAAGAAACTCAGCGCTATGGAAAGTTAGGGCCATACCTGGGCAGTTGTAATGAACTTCTAATATTGCATAAAATCTTTCCGAGCTTTCCAACGGGATAGCACGTCAGTAAAAGTACAAGGCGACTTTTCGGAACCTGCCTCTGGCTCCATCTTCCGCCTCATAAGCGTGGACTCTTCCGAAATTTCACACTTCACCGGAAGATGGAACCAGAAGCAGGTACCGAAACGTCACCTTGTACTTTTACTGACGCGCTCTCCCGGTGGTAAGCTCGAGAAGATTTTATGCAACTGACTCACCGAGAAAGCCCACATTCTTTCAAATCGAATATTTTAAGAAAGTTATAAAAGTAAAGAAAGTAACAGGATACTTCCATAGTCAGAAACAACCACACGAGAGATATGTTGTAACCTGAAGCACTGTAAGGGGGCCAGGAATCCCTATAATATTTTGTAGTAATGATAGTGGATGTAGCTCGCTGTAAGGTGCAGCGTAACTGCATGAGACTGTGGCGTGATAAGGGAGAGTCCGTTAATTACGTGAGGTGAATTGGGGGGAGGGGATCCGGCGAAATCTTACCAAGTCTCACCAAGGGGAGGGGGGATCAACGGAAATCTCACATGAGGTTTCGAAATTCTTGTTGGAGTGTGAAGCTAAAAAAATGTCTACAGATGACGCGAAAGACGATTTTTATGGGGGTGAGACAAAAAAAGGTCTCAAAAAGTTGGGAGGGCGATTACTGGGGGGGGGGGGTATCACCAACCAGACCTCACCACAGGGAGGGGGGATGTCGGACTAGATCTCATGAAGTCTCACCAGAGTGGGAGGAGGGGGCGGCAAGGTCCGGAAATCCGGAAAAACACCTCACATAATTTATGGATGCGCCCTAACATGTCAGCCGTTCCGCCCCTCTCAGCAGTTCTAAGCGGGCTCGCGCAGCGTACAGTGTGTTGACATAATTCGTGATTTTCTACGAATCGTACCACTTTGTACCCCATTTCGGCAATATTAATCATCTAAATTCAAGATAGCAGGGGTAGCAACTAACATACTGCATGGTGCGGAAGCTACAGTTCCGTATGTTCGTGGAATGAAGTGCACTGCGGGGTTTGGTAATAAACGAGAACTTTATTAGTTGCAACTGTTCGCAAAACCATCTATTCCCTATCAGGTCAACTACACTCCAGGTCACTAACGCAGCATATTTTCAATACATAACATCTTTAAAAGATTTTGGTAGCTATCTGCAGCCAATAGTCCTATGCAGAGGAGGGAATCGAAAAGGCGGCTCTTACAATGCGAGCCCAGCGTGCTGGGCCCTACACTACACAGAAGAGCACGGGAACGGGCCATTTTTATTATTTCCTTCTCTCGGACGCTAGTAAAGTAACCAACATTAATGTAAGATTAAGTTATTAGTTCTTTCATCGAAGTGGAATAATCAGTTTCATATTAATAATTATTATTTAATAAATCCGCCACTACAAGAGAACCCACATGAAACTACACTATGGCGTATTTATTAAATAATAATTATTAATTTAACAAGCAACTGTGGAAGAAATTACCTACAATAATCACATAATTTTATATTATTTCGTAACTACATCAGTTTTTCCTAATAACCTAAATTTACTCTTCCGACACCCTTTTTATTTGTGATACTAATTTCTTCAATCGCTTTAACTATATCTAAGTACTATAGTGTATAACTTCTTGCTATGGTAGGAATCAAAATAAATTATTGGTTATTTGTTGGTGTAGTCTAATAATTGCCGAATAAATAAACACACTGTCCGTGCAATAAACTCATCTGCTAATATCACTGTATTGCTCAATATTCAGGCCACTCGAGTCATCTGAAAATGTTCTTGGATTAGCGCTTTAAATGGTAAGAGTTATTTGTTATTTATCAGTTGCTGTTTATTGACACTTTTTTTAAAAAGAAAACACACACACACAACCACCAAACTTATCTAAAAAATCCGAAGATTGTAGGGGGCATCCATAAAGTACGTGAGGTGTTTTTCCGGCTATTTGGACCCCCCCCTCCCCCCTGGTGAGATTTCGTGAGATCTGGCCGGACCCCCCCCCCCCCCCTCTGGTGAGATCTGGTCCGTGAGAACCCCCCCTAGAAATCGCCCTGGAAACTTTTTTTTTAGGTCACACCCTAACTTTTTTGACGAAATACCCTCCTAAGATCGACTTTGCCGCAAAGTTTTTTGCTCTACTGTCCCCAAATTTTTCGCAAAATCTCACGTGAGATTTCCGTAGACCCCCCCCCCTCCACCTTGGTGAGATCTGGTGAGATTTCGCCGGACACCCCCCCCCCTTCCCCTATTTCACCTCACGTAATTTATGGATGCCCTCTTTGAAGATCAAAAAAGACACCCTTTAATTTGTTTTCTGTTCGTCTAGTCAGTTCGAAAAAATTTGATTCTGCTGTCTACAATGTATTTAACACTGAGCTCTCCTATTTTTCTTTTTTTAACTTACTAGATGTCTTCTTCAATTCCCCGATTCATCAATCACATCAACGCTTCATAACTTCCTTTACTCTTACTAACTTCTTCTTTCTTAGCACTTCATCAAATAATTACTAGCCATATTGTGAGATATTGAGTACAGTCTTGTTCCGAACACTTCCGCAGATATGTTGTTGGCTACGACAATGATCCCCCTTTTCAATTTTCGGACCTACATACACGTCCTGTAATCACGTCATGGTTTGCACCAGTGTCACAATGTTTCATGTAACTTCTGTTTCTCACCCGCTCCAAGCGATGAGTCAACAGCAAGCATATTTCCCTACCAGAAGAGCCATGTCTCTTCTACTGATTGTCACTGAGGCGTTACATTCTATGCCCAATTTATTTTTACAAAGTCTTTGAAGTGTTATATTCTCTCGATGCTAATTACACAAACTTTGAGAAAAACTAACTGATCTCATGGTTGTTTGGCGGTGTGAGCGTTGCGTTTGCGGCTGGGCTAATGTGTTGGGGGTTTTTACCCTTTGGTGCGAATGTTCTTTTACTTAGACTGACCTTGGTGATTACTCCTACTTCTTTTCTTCATTTGGAGCTCATCTTGAGACTTCATACAAGATAACTAATGACGACTGATATGACACCACGTGGTTGAAGGAGTATTGACTACTAAAATGATAAAGATGAAGAGTGGATGAACTGTTTAGTGATATGTAATTGGCAGAAAGTACAGTTGACCGTAATACAGAAACGTAGGGTGCACACTTGTCCTACTGGATAGCTAATCTGAGAGTTTATGATGTTGTCTGAAGGTCAACCAGTTATTGCTGCAGCTTAATATGGCGTTCCGCTATTCGATATTAGTCCTAACGTAGCTGGTAATGGAGAGAGTGATTTATGGATTGAAATTGACACACTTCGGCTCTGTTTTACGTCATCGGAGGGTATAGGAGGGTACTGCATACGACTCAGCAATCCTGAACTCTGCTTAGGGTTAACTCCGCGTTTCTGAAATTTTCCTCTCTATCTGATACTAATTTTCTCAACCTTTTGTAACGTTACCTCTGTTACTTAAATATTTAATTAAATTTACTGTTATTTGATAATTGCGAAATTTACTTAAGTATTGATTTTGCCTTTAGTATGGGATAAAACTACCTGGTAATAATTTGACAAGCAATTTATATTTATTAAAAAGAAATGAACATTGTGAGAAGAAAATACAAATTTAATTACAATAACAGAACATTGTTTCCGGCATGGCTAATAATTAAACTCCAAATAGACAAAATTATTGGGCGCTGTCCTTATTGTTCAAAAACCAAACTTGTTTAAAAATATATAATGCGGAGTCACTTGAAACTCTTTCCAAGGCGCTTCGTGTATTGCAGAGGTCACATGTGGATACACATGCTGCTGCAATTAATTTTACATTACCATGTCGGTGTTGTATTCAAGGCACTGGTTGACATGATGGCTTCGTTGCACTCAGGTGTGCTCATATTCACTGCTCACAAAAAGAAAAAGAAAAACACTTGATTCACCACTTCGAATCTGATTAAGCCAGGTCACAACATGGCTTCCTTCCTCTCCACCAGCAGCAGACCGTCCTCCTCTCGTCTTCCCCCACATGTCGAGGATCTTTTTCGCGGCAATACCGCTCCGCCAATCCGATTCCTCCAGCCGATCCACCCCGTTGGTGGTGGCGAAAACATGTAACAAAATAGCAGTGTGAGCCCAGTAGATGGCAGAAACTGTCATTTCAGTCACACTCACACAGTCACACTTTGAATCGTCCATGATCGCCCTCTGCTATGTCCAACAACCCAGGTGAACATATTTGGAAGTGTGCCACATGTAGTGTATATTCCATAACACTACATTTTATAAAACAAAACCTAAATAATACACTGGCGTAAATTAGAAGTGTATCACCCTGACGGATTTGTGATAAGTGAATTAAATTTGTCCCAAGTATTCCCACATGAAGAGATTAAATGATTAAAAATTAAAAGCTTTACATGTAATAGTATGAGAATTTCGGGGCTATTTATCATGAAAAATTGCTATGTTTTTTAAGCGTAGAAGTGTTGACCAGTAATGTGGTGTCACATTACACCTTTTTGTCCATAAGTTCTAGCTGACCAAGTATGCCAAGGGGAAGAGTGACGACCCTCTACAGTCTACACCCAAATGTCTAACTGTGAAAGAGTTCGGAGAGTTGGCGTGTTTGAAATGGTTGCATCATATCATTAAATCTCTCCAAGTATAAGCCGTAGTGCAATGGCAGTGTGCAAACCTGTTACACTGAAGAGCCAAAGAAACTGGTACACCTTCCTAATATCGTGTAGAGCTCCCGCGAGCGCGCAGAATTGCAGCAACTAATGTCTGAAGTAGTGATGGAGGGAATTAACACCATACATCCTGTCCATAAATACGTAAGAGTTCGACGGGGTGGATATCTCTTCTGAACGGTACGTTGCAAGGCATCCCAGATATGCTTAATAATGTTCATCATGTCTGGGGAGTTTGGTGACCAGCGGAGTTCTTTCAAATCAGAAGAGTGTTCCTGGAGCCACTCTGTAGCAATTCTGGACGTGTGGGGTGTCGTATTGTCCTGCTGAAATTGCCCAAGTCCGTCGGAATGCAGGTGATCAACCAGGATGCGTACGTACGTGTCACCTGTCAGAATCATATCTAGACGTATCAGGGGTCACTCCGACTGCAAATGCCCCACACCATTACAGAACCTCCACCATCTTGAATAGTCCTCTGCTGACATGCAGGGTCCATGAATTCATGGGGTTGTCTCCAAAGGCGTACACGTCCATCCGCTCGATACAGTTGGAAATGAGACTCGTCAGACCAGGCAACATGTTCCCAATCATCAACAGCCCAATGTCGGTGTTGACGGGCCCAGGCGAGGCGTAAAGCTTTGTGTCGTACACTCAGCAAGGGTACACGAGTGGGCCTTCAGCTTTGAAAGCCCATATCGATGATGTTTCGTTGAATGGTTCGCACGCTGACACTTATTGATGGCCCAGCATTGAAATCCGCAGCAATTTGCGGAAGGGTTGCACTTCTGTCAGGTTTAACGATGCTCTTCAGTCGTCGTTGGTCCCGTTCTTGCAGGATCTTTTTCCGGCCGCAGCGATGTCGGAGATTTGATGTTTTACCGGATTCCCGATATTCACGGTGCACTCGTGAAATGGTCGTACGGGAAAATCCCCACCTCATAGCTTCCTCGTGTCCCATCTCTCGTGCGCCGACTATAACACCACGTTAAAACTCAATTAAATTGTGATAACCTGCCATTGTAGCAGCAGAAACCGATCTAACACCTGTGCCAGACACCTGTTGTCTTATACAGGCGTTGACGACCGTAGCGCCGTACTCCGAGGGTTTACATATCTCTGTGTTTGCATACGCAAGCCTATACCAGTTTCTTTGGCTCTTCAGTGTAGAAGGCTCTAGTACTCCTAGAGAAGGCAGAGAAAGACAACAGCACGTGAAGATTACCAGTTAGTGAGGGTGGCAGTTGCTGGCAGTTGCTGGCAGACGCGTGACCGCAGGTCAGATCCGAGCGCTGATTACAAAGAGAGTCATGCCCTAGACGATTATAAAACAAATGTTTGAAGCTGGGTTACACTCTGTGTTCCATTAATTTTATTGTCAGTATTGTCCAACCTGGTGTAGAGCAAAACGCAAATGGACACGCCACGCAAATGGACTAGCCACTGCTGTCATGTTTAGGGGACAATCGTTTTCGACCGCAGGACTGAGTTTGTTGTTTTTGAAGGCACAATGACATCCCACCACTATTGTCACTAGCCGAATGACTTAGGCGTGTGGGGAGGGATTACCTTAGGTTACACCAACCTGCAGCGAATATTTATCACGACGTCTTCTGTATTTCTTGGGATGTCTTCAGCCACTCTCTACAGAATCACTTGTTGCTGTTATTACTAAGGAAACTTTTCTGGCACCGCTGTGATCCACCTTTCCAGTCGCAAAACTATTCTCGAATGGAATCAGCACCGAGAACATTTATCTCCCATTTTTGGCCACAAAATTACAGATAATCTCAGTTGTTATGGCCGCGGAGCGGGTCTGCTTCGCATTACGATCGTTGAAATTTCCCCATCAGTCAGGCTAAGCGATAGCGATTTTAGGAATGAAATTGTAAAAAAAAAAAAAAAAAAAAAAAAAAAAAAAAAAAAAAAAAAAAAAAAAAAAAAAAAAAAAAATAGCCAGATGACAAAAGTTAACAACCAGATTGACAAAAGTTATTGTTAGGCAGCGGGAGGAAACGCGCGAGAGCCGATGTGAATGTTATTCGGCCTCCGATTTGCATCAGCGTTCGGAAATTGTCGATTGCTGTTAACGAATTCCGTGGTCGCAAAACAATCGGTGATCGATCAGCAGATCACTTACCGACTCCAACACTGAAAAAGTTATGAATATTTAATATTAATGACTGTTTTGAGCTCTCACACTATGTGGACGGAGGGCTGCACCCAATTGCGATACGCTTCATGAACGCCATCCAAATCGCATCTTGCAACAGGATCATACTCATCCTCATACTGTGACCATCACAACACAAGCCTCGCAAGGAGTTACCATCACAATTTGGACCGCAAGGTCCCCATATTCGTTCCCAATAGAGCATGTGTAAGGGACGCATTTTTATTATATTAAAAATCTTGTATTTTATTTGTCGAGTCTGAGCGAGTCGTATGTGCCGTAGAAGCTGAGCGGATGTTCTGTCATTGCTCAGCATGAATTTTACGCGCGTGGAAGAATAGCACGCGTGGCGAAGGTCACCTTGCAGAGCCGACTTGTAACTTTTCCACATTCGTGTCTGATCTCTAGGAGCGACAGGCTCGGCCTCGGGCGATACCGATCGGACGCGATTCCCGCCAAGATTCTCGTTTTACGCATGTCGTAGGATATTTCCTACAACATACCTAGTTTGCTGGCATTACGTTCGCGTGAAGTTGCAGATGTATTTTACTTGTAACCAAGTACCCAGTGTTGCAATAAACATCGGTTAACGACTTCAGTATTTCATTCAACGATGCAAGCCGTATGTTCTCCGTCCCCATGCTGCCCACAGTTAATATTTTTAGGTGTCAGACAAGCACAGAAGACTAACAGCGTGGCGGAAGAAGAATACGTCGCAAGTCTTAGCTATTGTGACTGAGTACAGACTATACACACAACCATCCGACAAATCAGTCACTACACATGTCTAGTATGCCAGGTGTAGACACATTAAATCAAATTGCCAAACCGCACAAACTGTGCAACAACTGACTGCACAAGATTTGCAGGCGTAGAGAGACATACCCAAGAAGACGTCCGAACACTCATTGATTCAATGGCGGCAAGGATCCACGGATGTACAGCAGCTCAAGGCGGGCGCACTTCTTACTGACTACCGGACCGAGCGTGCTGGGTGAGCGGTTAACGTTCTGGCCTCGCATTCGGGAGGCCGCCGGTTCTAATCCCTGTCAGGGTATCTAGATTTCGGTTTACCATCGTTTCCCCAAATCACTCCAGGCGAATGCCGGGATGTTTCCTTCAAAAGGCCGAATTCCTACCCCTGTCCCATCCCACTTCTAATGAATTCGACGTCGGCGAGAAAAAAAAAAAAAAAAAAAAAAAAAAAAAAAAAAAACCGAATCTAAAGGTAATAAATTTTTTTTTATTTTTAATAAACGTTTCTCGGGAAACAAACCGAGTGATGTTGTTATTAATGCACAATATTTCGGCGACTTTATACTCCGTCGCCATCTTCAGGTGCAGATGGCGACGGAGAATAAAGTAGCCGAAATATTGTGCATTAATAACAACATCACTAGGTTTGTTTCCCGAGAAACGTTTATAAATAAACAACGCCGAGAAAGATTACATTCATTTGTAATAAACTTCGCCCGATTCATTTCAATTTGTTATCATTTCTTCTGGATTTGACCCTTGATATATTTACAAAGTTTCCTAAAATTCCATGATTCCTGTCTGGGTGTTGCGCTTTTAATTTCCGCCAGTGTATTAAAGTTCAAAATGATCTTACAGAGGTAAATCCCTCTTTGTACGCTACAAAGTAATCAACATTTCTGAATTTACACATTATTTGCTCCCGTCCGATAGACTGAAGGGTAGCCAAAACATTTTTAACATCATTCAGCGTCTGAGAGCCGCGAGGTCAGTTGAAACATTGTTATCAGTCTTTTCCCTATCTATCACCTTTGCAGTTCTTAGTATGCGGGCAGGTCTTTTCCCATAGAAGACGGCCGCAGAAATCAAACACTTTAGGCGGCTCGCTGCGCGCTATTTAATTATTGACTCTGGAGCCAGTGTCTGCCGTCTCCGCCGCTCATGAAACATTCATGAGGCCTCCCTCCCTCAGCCACTCGGCATAAATCACGCCAGACGCCGCCTGCCGCGCCTCCGGCAATTTTAAAACGCAATAACGCCCTCCGCGGACCCACAGCCGTAATTGGTTTATCAATAAAAGTGTGAAATCCGGAGGCGTCAGCCAGGCGGTGCTCAGCAGACTTTCAAGAGCCTGCCTGAATAACTTAACAAGTGTGATTCCCTCTCTTCCTCCTCAGAAAAATCACTGTCAAAAGTAATACGGAATGAACTTATACTTCTGTGTGTGCAATTTCAACACTTGCTCCTAAAAACGGTGTGTTGGGGACTGATGATTTAAGAGGGAAAGGTGAAGAATTTTCGTCCTGCCAGTGAAAGATTTTATTTTCTTACGTAATTCCCTTTCAGTCATTGGCAGCATTTTTGTCACTTTTTTTTTTTTTTTGAGAAGTTACGAACTTCTACTTTCTAAATTAAATAAAAAAATCTGTGTGTTGTGTTCATAGACATACTCGTAGGTTGCTCTGTAATGCGCCCTCGTGGTATTTGCAATTTTCCATTACTAGTTTTGTAGTGATTGATTTATTTTCTAACCACGAATAGTGTTGAAGATGTCTCAATTCTATCCACACGGGAATCTATGGACTGGTCACGAGTTTTTATATCTAATTTAGCTAGCCGTTACAATTTTTACTTGTTTTTTTTGACCATATGACTCGAAACATTGTATAAAACGTCCAGTAAGTTCCATATACTGTTCTTTTTTTTTTTTTGCTTTACGGTTTGTCGACGTCGAGGTCATTAGAGGCCGGAATGGACTGGTGACAAGGAAAAGGAAAGAATTCCACCCTGGCCTTTTAAAGTACCATCCCGGCATTCGCTTGGAGTGATTTGGGGAAATTACGGAAAACCCAAATCTGGATGAGTGGACGAAAATCCGAAGACACGTCCTCCCGAACGAGAGGCCAGAGCGTTACCGCTCACCCACCACGCACAGTGAAAATGCCGTACTGAAAGAGAAGAGTGTGTATTTTCGATTGACAATTATTTCCGGGCGCTCCATCCCTATTGCAGAGGACTTGATGTTACATCTGAACAGAGAAGCCATTAATCGCGGTTCGGTGTCAGATATCCAGCCACACCTTATTATTGAAGTTTTCGGTAATAATTATTGAGAAGTTTCAAAATATTTCAATGTTTACGTTAAGGTTGATTTTCATCATAAGATCAGACAGATGCAGTCGTATTCACCTTTAATTTAGAATAGTTTGTAGTCATTCCATGTTTGTTATGGTTTTCGTTTAACGTAACCGGTAATGCTTAATGGTAATGAGATTCCACAACTTGATCCGAACCAGGAAGGATTAATTAGTCTTTTTTTTTCAATCACATTAAGTCACCAGAATCGGAATCAATCACTTACAAGGGGTATTACCTACACCCGACAAACTTTGCATTTGGTAGAGCTCTATAGTTACTTTCTAAGCATCAACACTAGAAAAAAGATTTAAAAAGCCAGTGCTTCCTGTATACTCACCGTTTGAACAGAGCCTGGTACTCATTCCTGTAATTCAACTTCGAATTAAAACGCCTAACTTCGTGGAGGACTGAACTTTGGCCGTCCACTTACCAGTAGGAAATTCTACCAATTGAACAACATATTTGGCTGGTTATAAATTATGTTTTGTAAACAGAGTTGTTGCTGGCTTTTTAAAGGCCGAAAAAATTTACTGCTGCGTTACGATTGAAAGCATTATACAGTACGTCTTCAGTTCCTTAGTGGTATAGCTTTCCGCCGGGCACAACGATGGCATATTATTACTCTTGTCGTAATAACGAATATTAAGTTCCAACTTAATCTGTGAAGTTGCTCTGATGTGGCTTTTTATGGTATTGTTTATAATTCAACGCCAATCCAAAACTGGAAAAGGTTTATAAAGAGCTTCCTCCATTAGCTTCAACAGTGAAGAAATGGACCACCGAACTCAAACGGATTCGTACGTCTCTTGAATATGATTGAGTGAAGGACAACCAAAAACTGTAAACACACATTGAAGCATCTACGAAATGGACGTTCGATAGTTAAAGTTGCATTACATAGCTGAAGTCGTATACATATCAGAAGAAAGGGTACGGTACGTTTTACATTAAAAAAAAAAAAAACTAAATGTGAGAAACCTTTGTACAAGTTGGATGCTACATCTGTTAAACGCAATTTTTTTTTTTTTTTTTTTTTTTTTTTTTTTTTTTTTTTTTTTTTGTCAAAAAGGTGATATTCAGAATTTTGCCGGATGCAAAATGGATTCTTTTTATTGATTACCTTAGAAAGGATAAAATAATTACTGACGAATACTATGCAAGTTATCTACAACAAATCGAAATAAAAAAAAAAATTCTAAGTTATATTGGCAGCGAGGAAATTGTATGATCTGAATTACAGTTATTTGAATATTTATCCAACTCGTCACTACATGGACATCCCTCGCCTATTAAAATCCCGTTTTCCTCCTGTAATCTCTTCCCATGACCTCAATGAAAACGCAGACGACGGTAATATGACTTGGTTAATTCAGTGGAAAAGCTAAGCTCCGGATACGTGGCCCTGCATCTAAGATACCAACAACCCGTCGGGGAGGGACGTTAAGCCTGGCGGCGCCCTTTGTGTCTTCCGGAAGAGTAGGCCTGAATGGGCCGGCACCGGCTTTCACCTTCTTCTTTCTTCCTTCCACAATACAAACAACATTCTACACTGGAAACGCACAGAATCACAGTCATCCACACTTAGAAACACTTACGAACAGTGTAGAACTGGGGAAGGCAATGGAAAACCCAGGGCCAGCGTTAGTGGGGAAGGGGGGGGGGGGGGAGCGGGTCAAATGTATCTGGCCCGCCGTCTGATGGGGGGCCCCGATTACGGGCTGCAGGGGCCCCCAGGCCTCGAAGCCAAGAATCCGCCTATTGTCGCCCGGCTAGAGCTAAAAAAAAAAGGTCGCCCATTTTACCCGGGGCCCGAAATTCCTAGCGCCGGACCTGGGAAAACCACCCCACTTCACTGTCCCAGAAGTTCCGCTTTCCAATAAACTTTGACTAACGGTTCTCCAGTCAATCAATTTTATCCTTTAAGTGCGATACTTCAATAACTGTAAACGCCCACTTCTGCTTCTCTCACGTATTCATTTGATTCAAAACGTCTTTCAGCCATTAATTTCTTTAGGTTTTGAAATACATGTAAGTCGGAAAGGCGTTCTATTAATTTGGCGCATAGCTGCATGCATGAATAAGATTACAAGCAGATATATCAACAAATAAAAAGACGTGCATAGTTAAAGTTGAATTTCAAGCTGTCCAATCCATTGGATAGCTGTTGGTGACATGTATGAAATCAACAGCTGACCCTTGGAAGGTGCCGCAGCCATAACCTGAAGAATCTCGCAGTCGTTATTTAAACAGGGAAGCAATAAATTTGCCTGGATTCATAAGGAATCTGCTACGTGCATCTAAAACATATGCGCATCGTTGTTGATATTGTTGTGAGAATTAATTGTTTATTCGCAATTGTTGTGACACATTCGTAGTTGTCAGACTGTTATCTAGAACAATTAGTGTATTACGTATTGTGAAACGTCGCGGAAAATGACTAGGTTTTCCGTAGTGAGTTTTACACATCTGAGGCAAAAGTTGCCTCCTGCCGGCCAACGGTTTTCGCCTACCGGCGGACTCCCCCTGCCGACGGACTCTGCCTGACCTCGGACTAGGGCTGTTAATATTTTAAAAAATATCGGATTTTCGATATATCGATATTTCAAAAAATATTTATATCGGATTCGATATATCGAAGAAAAAGTATCGATATATCGACCCTATTATTAAAAACAATGTTACAAAAACAAATCATTTTAAAAAAGAGGGAAGTCTTGTGGCTATTTAATGATATTTTCTGAATCAAGTTTTGAATTTCTGAAAAAAAAATAGTTTTTCATGACGTTACGGATAAATCTTTTTTTTAAATTGTGATTTAGCCATTTACTAAAAGGAAAGGCAGAATGTTTATGATTTACTCGAAGACTTGTGAATCCAGAAAGAGCATCCAAGGAAATCTTGGCTTTTGTGAGTTTAAAAGCTCAATAATGCAACATTGTAGAGGCATTTATTTAGGTTGATGTTCTATTATCAGAGTTTGCATAATGACCAAGTCACTTTTTTTACAAGTATTGTTTTATATGGAATTTAATTTCTTTTTGTAGGTTGATAGCTAGTTCTGAGTCTTCTTACTTTTTTGGACCAAATGTTTGCACCTTAGCAAAGATTGTGTATCCGAATTTATCAATATTCCTGCTTACATCCAATTTTCATGTCAAAATACTTTCCTCGACAACGCACGCTCATGTAAAACAATGGGCTCGAGTCCGATTCGTTCTGTGCGAGCTTCACCGTGTCTGCATTGTTGCCATCGGTGGAGGACTACCAATAACTTCCAAATTAAATTTAGTAACAAAGTAAAATTAATTGTGTTTTTTATGCTCCTGATCTTTGTGCAAAACTAAAATTCAAGCCATATAGCCTCATCAAGAAGAAAGCAATTAACCTACAAATTTTCTCTAAGACGTTTCAGATTTTAGATTGGCATTGAAAAAACACAGGAACTTTTCTTATACTATGGGGATGAAACCAAGTATGTGTACCAAATTACCGTTTCTAGGACAACTGGATGTTGCATAGAATTATGATGAGAGAACCTCATAGTTATTTAAAAGAGTTTCAGATCCAAAAAAATTCCAAACTAAGGTGGTGAATGAAGTAAAATTTTGCACCATAGCTCATGTCAGAAACTTCATTGGACATACTTTTCAAGAGCGTGAACTAATGTTTTTCCTGTTGTTTCTTCTACTATGAATGGAGAACTCCCTACATTAATTGAAAATTTCCCCTACTTTGATATTGCTTCGCAAATGGGTAACTCTTTACCATAATACAATTTTTTAAAGCTGAGATTCTAGGATGAATGCAGGATTTAGGGCGAGGGGTGGGGGCAAACCGGGTTCCTTGCTCTGGGCGATAAAATCGTGTCCAACAATGCGTTTGGCAAACAGTTAAAGTGGCGACATCAATGCGTTTGGCCAACAATCAAGGAGGCGATTCTCGGGGTCTGGCTGGCAACAATGTTTGAAGAGACGGCAATCTCAGTTTTTCCCCGGCTTGGAAAAATCCTAGAGCCGCTACTGTCAAGGCAGTTCCCTTGGCGTTAACAAATTGTTTTTTAAAGGCACCAATCTATAATAATAAGTTTTTAGCATAGCACTTTGTAAAGGCAATCCAAAAGTAGTAGATTCGTTTTTTCAATTTCTTATCTTAATAAATTCGTAAGTGATATAACAAAACTGGCTGTGACATAATTTTGGAGCTCAATTCTTCTGTTGGTATGGAACAAGAAGCGTGTCCAATTGGCGCGAAATATTTAACTGTGGAGTGCCAGATACAGGCTTATAATTTCTGGGACATTTCTGGGTCTAAAAAGTATTTTTGCGGTATGTTTAAAGAGTGAACAAAAATGCAAATTAATAAAAAAAATCTATTTTAGGTAAATATGCTATCTAACGTGTATATAGCACCTCTTTTAACTTTATTAATTAAACTATGGTAGAAAGTCAACATCAGGTATTATGAATCAAAAGGAAAAATACTAAACAAAAATTGACCACCTCGTTAGGAATTTTTTACTTTGGTTCAAAATCAACATCGGGTATTATCAATCAAAATCTCAAAAATATTAAACCAAAACTGAACACTTCTGTTAGGCTCATTAATTAAAATTAGGCAGAAAATCCACAAATAAAAAAAATTAGCATCTATCTTTTGCTAACTCAAAATCAACATCAATCAAAATAGATCTTAATCATCTACTTTTAAAATGTTTATTACTAGATTTTGCCATTTTCTTAAATATTTCTCCGTCACTGCTTTACAAAACCGATAAAATTTCTCAGCAAGAGTCTTCAAAATTGATTGAGTTTGCAGTTCAGCCTTGATCGAATCCATGAACGTTCTGTTTCGCTCTTATTTCATAAATTATTCTACGGACTAAAACTTGTCTCGTAAAAGTCATTGCTTGTTGGAATTGACAAAACAAAACCAACTATTTTTTTTAAATATTCAAAATCATTAAAAACGCTTGTTCTAAAGAAATTGGCCCAGATTTTATCGTTTGGAAAGTCTTTTGGAAGGACCTGAAAAAACACGTTTCAGACATGTGAACTGCATCCAGAATTTTCAAAGTTCCAGAAAATTCAAAGAGTATTTTCCTGTCAGTTTCAATTCCTCTGATTTAAGGGACATTCCATCCTCCCGCTGCAAGCATGGGATACTTGGCTTGGCCTCATGACCACCGTGGTGAACTGTGTTTGAGAAAAAAACTAGTATACGGAAATTTCGGGACAGTAACACATAATTCCTGAAACACAAGATCAGTATTCCCGGATTTTCCGGCATCTGGCAACCCTACCAGGTACATTACGATTAGTTTCTTAATGTTAATACTTTTGCATTGATTGAAGACAAATTTTAAAAACTTTTCAAAATGTCCAGACAAGAATTCTAATGAATATTGAATGAGTTATTTTACCTTCGTTTTTTACTTCTCGACAGGCCCGCCGCTAGCTGTTTGAGCACCCGCGTGCAATAGCGATTATGCCGCCCCCTGTCCAACTACAGCCAGTGGTGGATTTAGGAAATTTCCGAAACGGGTCAAAAAACTCCTAGATTGCCGCCCCCATTGTTGCCATCCCCAATGTCGCCGCCGACAGCCCGAAGCAGCTGTTGAGCTAAAAAAAAAAGGTCGCCCGCTACATAATATGCTTCCTTGCATACCCGCTTACGGCGGCCCTGCTTCTCCATGTCCTCGTATCGTTCATTGTTTCTTAAAATTCTATCTATGAAAATGTATTGCATGTGCAACACAGGTAATCGTTTTCCCTCCAATAATTACTTGGAATATTCTACGAGGAAAATGGAAAATAACCACTTATTTTTTAAAAATATCGGACTCCGATATCCAGATTTCAATATCGATATATGGTCCTAAAAAAATATCACTCATAAATATCGATATTTTTTTTTAAAAATATCGATATATCGATATTTTATCAACAGCCCTACCTCGGACTTCGCCTGACCTCGGACATCGCCTGACCTCGGACTTCGCCTGCCCTCGGGCTTTCCGTGCCCTCGGGCTTCGCCTGCCCACTGACTTCGCGTGCCCACGGACTTTGCCTGCCCACGGACTTCGCCTGCTCACCGACTGCGCCTGCTCACGGACTTCGCCTGGCAACTGGTAACGCCTGCTCCCCAACTGCTGCACATCCACCGGACACACCAATGTACGGTAACGCTATGGACCTTTCAGACACCAACCCTACCATCCTTCCACCCACTGTCACTACTAGCCCCCACTTCTACACCACTTCAGTTATTACTACAACCACCATCAGCACCACCACCACCTCCTCATTAATCATCTGCCCCGCTGCATCTGAAGGCATTCATCAAAATCTTCCACAGATAGTTCAGAAACCACCACGTGGCACCACCTATCTTCAAACTGCCAGAAATAATGCAAAACCCTACGACCAGATCAAAAGTGGCTCATTACCATCGCCACAAACCTCCTTATCCAATAGTGTAACAACCGCATATGAAGTTATGGACACTTCATCATCACCTCCATCCACGTCACAGACTATTCATACATACCTACTAAAAGGGACCTTCCCTGAATATATGAACAGTAAAACCCTAAGTAAATTCATCAAACGACATATACCCAACATTTCTATCCATCAACTTATCCCCACTAAAAACGGTATGATCATCAAGAGTAATGAACCAGACTTCCCTAAATTAATTAAAAACAAAATTGGACTACCTTCATTTGGCGACAACGCCAACTTAACAACTGTCACCTCATCCCCACCAAAACAACCAACCCCACCTAGAAGACCTCCTACACTCACAGCCGTCATCCGTGGAGTAGACCCAACAATAACTGAAGAAGAGGTAGTCGCCGAACTCAACTCGAACGACGAATTACATGTTCGAAAAGCCCTCCGAATCAAGAACAGCTTAGGACCCACTTACATGATCAGAGTACTAACTGAAGACGCATCAACAATTGATCAACTGCTTAGAAATGGAGCCATAATCTACCATCAAAAAACATAGAGTGGTATCATCAAAAACCCCTTCCCCTTAACCCACACTGTGTGCACGTTGTCTACAATACAATGACCACCTCACGGCAAACTGCAAGAACACCCCTATCTGTCCACACTGCAAAGAGAACCACTTCTTAAAAGCTTGCCCAAACCTTCAGAAAACTCCCACCTGCAATACTTGTGACCAAAACCATCCTACCTATTCCATTAAATGCATATCAAAGCCAGCA
>JARYHS010012519.1:66425242-66454773 GCA_031002005.1 Vandiemenella viatica | reverse complement strand
CGTAAGCTATTGTAAAAAGAAACATCATGAACTCTCTAATCTTACGAATGACTAAACTTTTTCAGAAGCTCTTGTTTATCAACGTAATCGAAAACCCAATGGCAATCATTCTCTTCGTTTTTAGCTAACTGGACAGTTTAAAAGTAATAATAAAAAGTTCAGTGATTGGTTTATTCAAATATACATTAACTAGACAAAAAGGATAGTTGACAATGTCACAATCTTTTTCTTTTCTTCGCCTCTACGGCTTTATTTAGTACCGCAGGCTTTGCTCACTCTACATTACATTTACGGGTAGTTTGGGAGCATTATTTATGTTAACAGTTTTTGAGAAAAAACTGTAGCCTCTGGATAGGGGCCTTAACATAACGTAAAAATTTTAGATTGTTATAATTTTTTTTTTATTATGTATTGTTCTGGTTTATACTGGAACCTTCTTAGTAGCAGGAGGCACCGTTGAAGAGAGGTGGCATCGATTCCTACATATAGTTGGGGAAGGTATGAACTTGCATATACCGAAACGGACAATCAGGGAAGAGAACGATCCTCCATGGTACACACGGGAGGTTAAAAGGTTACTCAAGAAGCAACGGAAGATACATGCACGATCAAAAAGGACGATGCATCGGACTGATTTAGATAAGTTAGAGGAGATAAGGGGACGTGTTAAGAATGCAATGCGTGAGGCATTTAATAACTTTCGTGAAAATTCTCTCTCTAAGAGCCTCGCTGAAAACCCTAAGAAATTTTGGTCGTATGTAAAAAAAGTTAGTTGTAGTGGGAACAATAAGCCAGTTCTAATAAAAGATGGACGGGAGGTTGAAGACAGCCGCGACAAGGCTACCTTATTTAACACCGAATTCAAAAAATTCATTCACGCAAGAAAACTTGGAAAACATCCTCACTTTACCACATCGTGTGGAATTAGAGATGGATCCGATAGAAATTGATAGCGTAGGAATTGTAAAGCAATTAAAACTCCTGAAGTGGGGTAAGCGCCGGGTCCCGATGGTATACCGGTAAGAGTATTTTCTGAATACGCGGAGGATATTGAACCATTTCTGTCAGATATATTCCGTAAATCACTAGAAGAGAGAAAAGTACCTTCTAGCTGGAAAATAGCCCAGGTAATTCCCGTTTTAAGAAAGGAGATCGGAGTGATCCTAGGAATTATCGACCCCATATCTCTAACATCGGTCTGCAGCAGAATTCTGGAACATGTCATATGCTCGAACATAATGAAGTTTCTAGATGAGAACGAGTTACTTACACCATGTCAACACGGATTTCGGAAATGAAAGTTATCGATGCAGGTTCGCAAGTTGATGCGGTTTTTTTTGGATTTTCAGAAAGCTTTTGATTCTGTGCCACACAACCGACTTTTAGCGAAGATTCGAGCTTACGGTATTTCGGCTCAGATTGCTAGTGGATACGTGATTTTCTAACTGGTCGATCACAATATGTCGTTGTTGACGGGGAAGCCTCTTCTAAGATAAATGTTACTTCGGGCGTTCCTCAGGGAAGTGTAATAGGTCCACTTCTTTTCTTAATATTTATAAACGATCTAGGTGACAACGTCAAATGCTGGTTGCGATTGTTTGCCGACGATGCGGTTATCTATAGGGAAATAAGGTGCTCCGACGACTGCTTAGAAATTCAGCGTGATTTGGATGCTATTTTCGATTGGTGCCGTAAATGGCAGCTTACACTTAATTGCAAAAAGTGCAAGGCAATGCGGATAAGTAACAAGAAGAATCAGGTTGTTCACGAGTACAAAATAAACAATTCACCTGTTGACATGGTTGATTCCGTGAAGTATCTGGGGGTGATAGTACAAAGCAACATGAAATGGGACATGCACATAACTTCCGTCGTAGGCAAGGCCAATTCTAAATTACGATTCATAGGTCGTATTTTGAGGAATTGTAATGCTCAAACAAAGGAGATAGCGTATAAAACACTAGTGCGTCCGCATCTGGATTACTGTTGTGGGGTTTGGGATCCGTATCGCAAGGTTCTGATTGACTCAGTTGAGAGGGTGCAGAGGAGAGCCGCTAGATTCGTGACTTGTTGTTACAGCCCTTATGAAAGCGTCACAGAATTGATACATAATTGGGCTGGGATAGTTTGGAAGACAGACGACGTAGCTTGCGTTCTAATTTATTGGAGAATATGCGAAAAAATTTAAATTTCGAGTGCAATGAAATACTTCTTCCGCCAACCTATTTAGGTCGCAATGACCGGAGGGATAAGATTAGAGAAATAAGATGCCGTACTGATACTTATATGTATTCCTTCTTTCCTCGCACTATTCGGGATTGGAATGGGCGGGTTTAGGATTGGTGCTTAGCACCCTCTGCCACCCACAATGTTTGTGATTCGCAGAGTATGGATGTAGATGTAGATGTAGATTTGTAGTGGCACTTTAAAATTGCGACTAAGTCATATGTGTGTGTAATAGTATTTGTATTTTCTCAAAATGTTTGTCGTACTTTGTTACCAAAACACAGTTTATAGATTCTGATGGTTTCAGTTTTAGAAAGGTACGATGGTAATTTAAAGTTTTTCTTAAAAAGCGGTATTAACATATTTTAACCAAGAACATTCATACGGAGTCTGCTAGGTGAGCGTTTAATTCTCAATTCCGGCATCAGAGGGTGCACGCTCCACATTCCCGGATAGCCCATCCTAATTTCATTTTACATGAATTTCCGATATCACTACTGACAAATGCTGGGATGGCTCGGAAAGGAATAACTCCTTCTTGTTCGTAGTCCACGATCCTCTTTCGGTTCTATAAGCTTAACCCCCCCCCCCCAGTAAAAAAATCAATAAAGATAATAGAGGTCGATTGTAAATCCAGGCCAGGGAAACAACCGTGTAATGTTCTTGTTGCATGCATTTGTTAATATATCTTTCTTTATATGTAGTAACATAAATAAATAAAGTTCTGATAAATTAATTTTATTGTTTCCGTTTCTTGTGTAGGAATTTAATATTAAAAACATTTATTTTTTATTAAATTGGGACAGCAGTGTATTATTATTTTTTATTCTGAAGCTTAGCCTGCTTAACTGCGCATACTTGGCACAATAATCCAGTTAAAACCGTGTAGAGGCAAATGTTCATTCAGATATTTTATTAAACAGGCTGAGCCCATGACGCGTGTGATATAAATGAATTTTTTTCTGCGAGGC
Source organism: Vandiemenella viatica (assembly GCA_031002005.1). Lineage (NCBI taxonomy): Eukaryota > Metazoa > Arthropoda > Insecta > Orthoptera > Morabidae > Vandiemenella > Vandiemenella viatica. The sequence goes on along the minus strand of JARYHS010012519.1, from coordinate 66,451,576 downwards.
AGAAAACGGAAACAGATCCATCTGCTGTCCGTTTATTTTCGTGCTGAAACACTTTTAATTGAGAGTCGTTATTAGTAACGTATCAAAGTTAACTGGAAGAAACGAGTCAAAACAACTTAAAAAGTAACTTTACCAGAGATGTTTCATTGCAATGGAATAAACGTTAGTTATTCTTTCATGAGCTACGGATTATACAGTAGAATGCGTTCTTCGTTTATATATATAACAAGATAAACGTTTCATTGTGAAAGGTTCTGCCTCACTTTTATTACTCAGTACTAAAACACAAAATAACTGCTTTGTATCTTTAGAAATATTGTTCTAATTACATAAACGCCTCAGGAATTTACGTTTTTCAACGTTTCTCACAACCATTTGAGACAATTATATTTGGATATATTCCTAATAAAGCCCGATGATAACCTCGTGGGTTTCAAGTAACGGAAGGAATAAGTGATCATGACGCAGATCTGATGGATATTAGAGGATTCAGTGAACCAGCAGCCAAAACTGAAGGGGGAAATAGGTACAATTATAAAAAGGCACAGATTTCAAATTTGAAGAGATATTTCAGAGAAGGTTTCAGCAAATGGAAGGAAGGCACAAGTACAGTAGAGTCAAGGTGGGAAGACTTCAAGTAGATAATAAGAAATGGGGAAGAAAAATTCATTCCAAAGCAGAAAATAAAGAGAAGTAGAGAACCTGTGTACTATAATAGGGAAGTGAGGAGGTTAAAGAGGTTGGTATGAAGAGAACATAACAGAGTTAAGAGACAGCACGGTAGTAGGGAATTTTGAAACAACTAAACACGGACTTAATAACAGCAAAGAAAGTGACTAAAGGTGGGTTTATGAAGAGTATTGTCAGTGCAGGAGGACCACTGACTGTTGCATCTAGAAATTTCTATGGCTATATCAGGAAACTGAGGGGAAGTTAGGGTGTAGAGATGCTCATAGATAAGGATGGAGAAGTAGTTACTGAGGATTTGAAAAAGGCAGAGATTTTAAGTAACTGGTTTAGTGAAAGCATTAAGGACAAAGAATCAGAAACGGGAAGGTCTAATTCGGAGAACGAGCTTAACAATACGATTAGAAATGAAGATACTAAAAAATTTGAAATTCATCCTGGAGAAATCATGAAGGAAATAACGAAGCTGAAAACACATAAGGGGTCTGGTGAAGATAATATTACTACAGATATCTTAAAGATAGCCGGGTGTGACATTTTACCTTATCTTGAAATATTATTTAAATTGAGTCTGGATACTTGCTGCTTACCACAAGACTGGAAAAGTGCGACAGTAGTACCGGTACATAAAGGAGGGGTGAGAAATAGAGTAGAAAATTACAGGCCAATCAGTTTGACTTCAGTGGTAGGTAAATTAATGGAAAGATTGATATACAACAACATCAGAAAAATATGTGAGTAACGTAAGTGGTTTTCAAGTAGGAAACATGGGTTCAGGCAAGGATATTCATGCGAATCTCAGTTGGTGGGATATATGCAAGATATTTCAGATGAAATGGACAAGGGAGGCCAAATTGATAGTGTAGCATTAGATCTTTCAAAGGCGTTTGACAGAGTAAGCCACAAAATGGTGGTAAATAAGGTAAAAACTATTGGAGTGGATGAGAAAGTGATTTTCTGGGTAGAAGAATTATTAAAAGGTAGAAAACAGAAAGTTAGGGTAGGAAATGCGGTATAAAAGGAAGTGGAAGTAAAAATTGGAGTGCCGCAGGGTAGCATGTTGGGACCATTGCTATTCATTATTCTAATGAATAAATGTGTTGATTGTTTACTATCTGAAATTAGATTGTTTGCAGATGACATAATGCTGTATAAAAGGATCAAAACGATAGAGGACTGTAAACAGTTGCAGGGTGATGTAGACAGGATATCTAGTTGGGTTGGTAAACATGGGATGAAGGTAAATGCAAAAAAGAGTCACCTAATTAGATACACAAATAAAAAACAAAAGGTTAATTATGAATATAAGGTGGGGAAAGAATTGCTTGCTGAAGAATTGAAATGTAAATATCTTGGCATTACATTTCATAACAAGCTTAACTAGGCAGGACACATTGGACAGGTGGTAGTAAAAGGTTTCAAAATCCTGCACTTGTTGGAGAGAGTGATGAGGGGATGCACGGGAGAAGTAAAGGAATTGGGTTACAAAACTTTGGTCAGATCATTGCTCGAATATGGTAGTGTAGTATGGACCCACATTTTGAGTATCAAATACAGGAGTTGGAGAAGGTGCATATGGGCTGCTAGATTTGTTTCTGGAAATTATCGCAGAATGCAATCAGTGACAGATATGATAAAGGAGCTGGAATGGGATTCATTGCAAGACAGGACGAGGATGAGGAGGGTAATGGGAGTCTATAGGGCGTATACTGGCGATGAGGCATGGAAAGATATTGCATTAGGTATGAAAAGTAGTTCATGGAAGGGAAAAGATGACCATGACCACAAGCTGGCACTCGATTTCAGGCACAAGGGTGTGGGAATATTTTCTTTTTTAGGTAAAAGTGACAGGGATTGGAATGAGTTACCAAGGCGAATAATGAATAACCTACCGAAAACGTTAAAAGAATTTAAAGTTAAAATTTGTAGAGGGCAAATGGAGGTGAGTGAAGGATAGCGGGAAGTTGGGTGTGTAGGGAAATTGCCACCAGAGCCTGTGCTCCATTGCAATTAAATTAAATTAAATTAAATTGTCTGCGTTTTTCTGAAGCTTCCATTACGGCAATGTTTTTTTTTTCTAATTTTTTAGTACATAGCCTTCGAAGATTCCTGTCACAACAGTCTGACGGTTGAGGCAACAATTATTTCGTAATAGAATTGTCTCAGAAGTGGTTCATTTTTTAGGAACGTAGTAGATGTTGCTACATTCTCAAAACATCGTATTGGAACATATTTATTGTGAAAATCTTAACTAATGAAATGTTTCGTAGTGCATATTGTGGGACAAAAGTTCAGGGGAGAAATATTGGATTGTGTTGTGGGATTCTGGGATTAACAATTTTTGCTATATTACTTTTTTTTTATAAAACAAATATATATTTTTTTATATAGAAGCAGCCACATTGATGAAAGATTGGATAAGGCAGCCACTGGAATTAGAAAAACAAGCAAAACTGATGAGATCAAAATCCGCCGTTTCAACCGTAAAGGCAACATAACAGTTCAGAAGGAAAATTTTCACGAAGGGTGCACTGAAGAGATCACCAGCAGCAGTACCTAGTACTGCTACCACAACTACTAGTGCAACTGCTTTTACTACTATCACACCGTTATTGACTACCGCAGATACTGCATAACGTTATCGAAAACCGAAAAAACAGTAAAAATATGAATACACATACAAAGCGGAGACAATTCAATAACAGTATTAATAGAATCTTATTTCAAAACCACTACAATAAACAAAATCTAAACTCTGTTTCAAATATTTATCTAGGAATTAGTAAAAACTTTTTAAAACTTTATGTGTGGAGCACAGCACTTTACGATAGTGAAACATGGACTTTATGAAGACCGAAAAGAAGGAAAATTGAAGCTTTTGAAATGTGGTACTACAAAATAATGCTGAAAATTAAGTGGACAGACAAAGTAAGAAATGAACGAATTTTGTAAATGATGGGTGAGGAAAGAAGTTCGTGGAAGAAGCTTATAGAAAGAAGAGACAGGCTGGTAGGTCATATTTTGAGACATGCTGTATTGGTTAATTTGTTAGTGGAGGAAACAGTCGAAGGTAAGAACTATAGAGGAAAACAGAGATTAGAATATATGAAACAGTTAATTGAGAACGAAGGTTGTAATGGGCATGAAGAGATGAAGAGGTTAGTCAAAGATAGGAATGGATGGAGGATTGCATCAGGCCAGTCGAAAGACTAATGACAGCAAAAAAAAAAAAAAAAAAAAAACCCTCTGTTATTAGAAATATAGTTTAATCTGGTGCAGTATTTAACAATAAATTTGTAATGCTACAAACAGCGAGCAGTAGCAAGGAAAACTGCGCACAGAAAAGCGGAAATCAAAACTGTGATCCTTAGAACGTGAACATGACGCTTTTACGCCAGTTTTTATAGCAATGGCTTTTCTGCAAGTAATATTTTCTCATAATCGAAAACCCACCATGATGAAAGACATTAGAATGAGTTATCTGAGGTGTCATACTGTACCGTGAACTTGCAGAAAGAAAGGAAAAATTGCTGTAAAAAATTTTGGCGTTAAGAACATGTTTTCACTTCCTGCTCCGGCCCCATGTCACGTAGAATCATAAGAATTTTAAAAGAGGTTATAAGCTTTCAGGAAGTGAAAAACAAATAATAAAAAATAATCTATTTCGTAGTTTTTGCTCGATGCCGGATCAAACAGACAGACGCGGGAGCTAGAGAATCTCTCTCTACATACAGGATGTCTCAAAAATACTTTTGTAATCTTTGAGGACGGATAAGCGTCCATATAAATATACGTACGAAAATCCTTCGTTTTTGAGTTATTGATACAAGTGTACATTCAACGTGTTTCGAGGTACTATCCAACAATGTAAATGAACGGGTGAAAATCCTTGATGAACAATTCCGGCCAGACACCAGTTTATGATTAATGTCAGGGTTGGAATTGTAGGTGAGTGTCTACTTGGTCCAGATGTTCTCTCAGAACTTTTTACTGCCGTTATCGACACGGTATTAATTCAGAACACTCCTCCAGATGTTTCCCTGCAAATAAGAGAAAACATGTAGCTACTGCATGATGGGGCTCCAGCACACATTAGTCACAGTGCTCGACATGTACTAGCTGATATCTACCATGACAAATGAATAGGTGGGGGAGGACCTATTCTATGGCCAGCACGTTCCACTGACCTTTGTCATTTGGGTTTTTATCTGTGGATCCACGTAAAACCATTAGCATACCAACGGACATTCTGAAAGCAGAGACGCTACATCAATGTGCCTGCGAAACCATCCTGGAGTATTTGTCAGAATACAACAGTCCTTATTACGACGAGTCTGTGCATGTGTAGAAGAAGGAGGAGAACATTTTAAACTTTTTTTAAGAGTCTCTGCGTCGTGGACGTTGAAACAACTTCCTAATAAGCTGATAACGACAAACAGATAATGTGTGGTTGTGAACTGAAAAAATAACGAAGGATTTATATGGAATTTTTGAAGTCAAAACTTCTATAGGCGTGTTACGCAGTGTTCGGACGGGGGTAAATCTGTGAGTTCGTGACGTCGCGTCACCGACATGCCGCCTGTCGCGCGTGACACCAACTTGCCACTTGTTGCGCATATAATATGCGCGTTGGACGGTTTTTCCGATGGCCATAATCGTTATACAAACATATCATACAGTTTTTATTCAATATTGATGGAACTTTGCTTACGTATAGTTTTAAAACAAATACAAAAACACAGTTTACGTTTGATTTACAGAAACCTAAACCCTCTCCTCCTTTCCACCCCCTCAGATTAATTTTTGTCACCGTTGTTCATACAAACCCACAGTTTTTACCCGATTTTTATAGTAGTTAGCACACGTATACTTAAAAACAAGATGTTCTGGTAGCTCAGAGATTAAGGTGCATACTTCCGAAAGTTCTCTCCACTGTCGCGTGTTCAAATCCCGCCGTGAGTAGGAATTTTTAGGAGTTGTGTTTGATTATATGACTTATGCCGGGACGTTCCGTGGTTCTGATTCCACTTTAAACTGCAGGCCCCTGAAGAAAGCAATTACGCTTCTTGCCTCTGATACAATAGCTTGGTACATCTCCTTCTGGAAGATTCGACAAACCGTCGGTTTGTGGATTAAGTTATATTTTTAGTTTTTGAAGTGAAAACTTCTCTAGGCACGTTGGTCGATTTTTGAATGGTTAAAATCTTATGATTTCGCGTCACCGACATGCTAATGTTAACAGTATATCCGTTGCGGTCTCGTGATTCAGTGATTAAGGTGACTAACTGGCGAACTAAAGGTCCCTGGTTCGAATCTTTGTCTCGAGGGGGATTTTTATAGACCACTAGCCTCGTACCCGCGACTTCGTACGCGTGGATTAAGAATTTTTTTGCCAGAATTAAATATAAAAACTTGGTAACGAAGGATTGGTCCCAAACAATATCGAGTCGGCATAATATGACAGGAAAGCTATCACTATATCACTCTACCGTCGAACCTGCCTCTTGAAGAGAATTAATTTCCAACATATTTCTGTCACTATTGTATAAGATCTCAAAATTTCGTGACTACAACTGTTAATCATTCTGGAAAAAATATCCTGTGCCCTTCATACACATTTCCTTATAAAATTACATCACAACGATATAGCCATTTAGTCGTCAAAACGTAACAAAAAGACAGAGACTTACTGTGGTTCACACTGACACACTGACTGTGAACAACACCTGAGGGATCATTATAACATAAAAAAGTGTATACCTACTACATTGCAAGACTACCTACGATTTGCCTCGCATTGCGCCCCTAACTTTCTAATATCTACAGTTTAACATTAAATCCGAATAACCTACTACCCAGGCCTGACTCTTACGATGAAAAACAATTTTTAAAAATCTTAGCCTCCACGGAGATTTCAACCGGAGACCACGAGGTTCGTAAGCAAGCTCTTTAGCCACTGAGCTTCCAGCTCACTACACGGAAACACGGTCTGAAGACGTGCATATCCAACGTGTCTGTCTATCGCCGTATTTCCAAGTTATGAGAATCAATTGCCAACATATTTCTGTCACCATTCGATAAGGTCTCAAAATTTCGTGACTACAACTGTTAATCATACTGGAAAAAATATCCTGTGCCCTTCATACAGATTTCCTTATAAAATTCCATCACAACGATATAGCCATTTGGTCGTCATAACATATCAAAAAGACAAAGACTTACATCCCTAATTATAATAATATTACTGTGGTTCACACTTACACACTGACTGCGAACAAAACCTGAGGGATCATTATAACGTAAAAAAGTATACACCTACAACATTGCAAGAATACCTACGATTTGCCTCGCATTTCACCCCTAACTTTCTAATATCTACGGTTTAACATTCATTCCGAATAACCTACGGCCCAGGCCTGACTCTTACGATGAAAAACAATTTTTAAAAATCTTATCCTCGACGGAGATTTGAACCGGAGACCACGACGTTCGTAAATCATCGCTTTAGCCACTCAGCTGCCAGGCCACTACTAGCAAACTCGGTACGTAGTCGTCCACATCCAACGTGTCTGTCTACCGCCGTATTTCGAAGTTATGAGACAAATGTGTTATTTATACAGATAATTTTTCAAGCAGACGTAGACAGTATTTTTCCCCTTGTTTCAAAGGATAAGTGTGCAAAGTTTCATCGAGAACGGATAAAAACTGTGGATTTGTATGAAGAACAAACAAACAAACACACATTCATCTTTATATATAAAGATTATTCTTGTTTTACCAAAGAATAGATAGATGGTCCAGAACACACTGGAAAGTTGAAGAAAAGTGACTTAAATAATCGCAGTTGCGGGGACGAAGATTCGAACCTGAGCTGCACGCTTGACAGGCAAGCGCGGTACCGTTGAGCTAAAGCGCCAACTCTCTGGCGAAGCGGCTAGAGAGCTACATGGGCTGAGCTCCGCTCGGCCGGAGTAGAGACATGTCCGCTGGGGCGCTCGGCGTATTGCCGATTATCGTGGAATACTGCAGAGTATTGACACAATTCAAGTTACGATTATTTCAGCATCATTTCTTTCATTTTAATTACGAGTATCTCTGATCCTAATTGCACTATTTGAACCGGACAACTTCGATTCGACGGGAAATTTTTCAATTAATGGACAACATGTATTATTTATACAGATAATTTTTCAACCAAATGTAGACGGTATTTATCTCATTGTTTCAAAGGATAAGTGTGCAAAGTTTCATCGAGATAGGATGAAAACTGTTGATTTGTATGAAGAACGAACAAAGTCCAGTGCCCTCCCTACAGAGTTTCTCGTCAAATTCCGTCAATAACGATATAGGCATTTAATTGTCAAAACGTAACATAAGACAGAGACTTACTTCCGCATTTATAGTATTCCTACTGCAGATTACACACACCCTGACTACGAATCACCCCTGATGGATCAATATAACGTAAAAAAGTGTACATCTACTACATTGCAAGACTACCTACGAATTGCCTCAGATTGCACCCCTACCTTTGTGATATCTACAGTTTAAAATTCAATCCGAATAACCGACGGCCCAGGCCTGACTCATACGATGAAAAACAATTTTAAAAATTTTAGCCTCCACGGAGACTTGAACCGGAGACCACGACGTTCGTAAGCAAGCTCTTTAGCCACTGAGCTGCCAGTTCACTACACGGAAACACGGCCTGGAGACGTCCACATCCAACGTGTCCGTCTATCGCCGTATTTCGAAGTTATGAAACAAAATGTGTTATTTATACAGATAATTTTTCAACCAAATGTAGACATTATTTTTCTCCTTGTTTCAAAGGATAAGTGTGCAAAGTTTCATCGAGATCGGATGAAAACTGTGGATTTGTATGAAGAACAAACAAACCAACAAACAAACCAACCAACAAACAAACATACATTCATCTTTATATATAAAGATTATCCAGTTCTTCACTTCTGGCATAGCTTGCTGTGTAGTGTGAAGTACACCAGAACGGTTCCGTGTTTCGGATTCAACGTTAAACTGTAGGTCCCTTCCACCTGGTGGCACTATCGGGTTAGGTTAAGAAGGCTAAGACAGGGACGGGAAGCCCCGGCAGCGGAAACCTTGTCACCAAGTCAATACGATCACATAGAATTATTATTATTTATCCTATCTGTAGCTGTAAGTATGACTTGTTGCGCGTACGATGTTAATAGTTTAAAATTTTTCAAAGGTTTGTGATAGTAGCGGCCGCGTGTTGGTATGTTTGTCCGGACGTCACGCAAAAACAACTGAGCAGATTTAGATAGAAGCCTCACAGTTCGAAAGCTTGAGATCTGACTTAAAATGTGCGTTATGTCTTACGATTCTACGTGACCTGGCTCTGAATCAGGAAGTGAAAATCTTTTCTTCACCTCAACTTTTCTGTTGTTTCTGTGAGCCAACAAGGAGAAACCTACAGTAAGAACAGGAAAATAGTATTGCATTAAAATATCTCACCCTGATGTCATTGACCAGATGGGTCTCATTTTATGGAAAAACGAGGATTAAAAATTGTATACTGCTGCCTGGCAAGGAGAAGAGTCACTTGTTAAACAGCGGCTGGTAGGCCGAAGGGATTGAGGCGTAATGTTCCCGTCCAAGGAGTCATAAATTCGAGCACCTCTTGGGAATATGTTTTCTGAATATATCTTTTTTGATACTTTTCGCTGTTTGCAGCATTAAAAATTTATTTTTACAAAAATACTAGTTTATTTTTCTTAGAAGCTTCACAAAGTTTTGATAACATAAATTTCTTCATTACCAAAAACATTTGACGAAAGGTATCTTTCCAGAGACACGTAAATTATTTATTAATGAAGTAGGAAAGCAGTTTTTTATTTACATTTCTAAATTCCTCATCACAAAAAATGGAGGTCGGTGGCTTGCGTGCTTTTAAAAGCAGGATAGGAGGTGATCTGTGGCAGGGTACAATGCTGGTGCAAGTACAATCGTTTCGGAGCACACCGTTAAGCGTACATTGTTGAACATGGAGCTGTTGTTGTTGTTATTTGGATTTTAGGGTGCGTTGACGACGGGATCATTAGTGCCCTAACATGGAACTATCCTACAGATGGCTCCTACATGACCCCATTTTGACCCAAGACATCGATTGCATTGGACACGAGATCATCGAGATTGGATCATGGATCTATGGAAATTGGTCAACTCGTCGGATGACTTTTCTTGTTATACAAGGTCGATGGTCTGATCTGGATACGCCGTTTTGCAGACAAACGGCTGCTGGAGGAAATATTTATCACGCCACGAACGCAGGCCGGTTATGCTGTGGGGAACATTCACCTGAGCTTCCATGGTGCGAGGTATCCTTTTTAAGTCGATAATTAAAGAAATCCTTCCAGGTTCTTTTGCAGTATCTTCTGTAATTGATAACATGTTCTGGAAGATAAATGTGTGGGCCCAGGATATCGTCACACACGTTTTTTGGCTATCACCTCGCAGATTAAATTTAGTTATACTCTTCTCTATAAAATCAAGGTATTTGTTGTTTTATAACAACTACTATTTATTAACACATCTTAATCAACTCAAATAATTACACGTCTCGCATTCATGAAGTCAAATACAAACAACGGCGTTTTCATACATACATTAATCTCACCGCCATCTTTCTTATAATAATAAGCATCTCTTTGGTTAAACTAACAATAACATTACAGTCTACCAACTTCAACACAGCAAAACATATTATGAAATCTTAAATTTACCCATTTTTACAGATACTACTAAACTGTACGGCCTTGTATTAAAAAAAAAAAAAAAATTCATACATTGCATAAAAACGAAGTCATATAATTATTACTATTATTATTGTTATTTCAATGTCTGATGAAGTGGGACCTCACAATGGGCACCATGATAGCCGTGGACTACGTGTAAATTACTGCATGCCACCTATATCCTTTAATGTTTCATATTTTCCACAACGGCGAGGGTATATTGCAGAAGGATAAATGTTCTTGTCACAAGAATAGAATCGAGCTACAGTGGTTTCAGTAGCATTATAATTGATGTCTTGGCCACCAAATTCTCCTGATCTTAACTCTTTAGAACCAATCTGGGAAGCCCACAAATTACCAGCCCGTAATGAATAAATAGAATGACCTGAGCGTAGACATTTGGTATCAGATAGTTTCATAAATCTGTCGGGGCTTTGTCAAATCTATGCCTAGCTGAATCGGTGCTATATTGCTTTCGAAAGTTGGACCAAAACGTTATTAAGCGAGTGGTAATTCTGTTTTGGCTCATCTTTGTAGGCCCACGCGGACGAAGCTGCAGTCAGAAGTTAGTTAGATACAATGATCAGCCAGAATGTTATGAATCGATATAAGCCCTTCCAGGCGACAGCAGCGTCACATGACGAGGAGCGACTGCTAGTCATACATACGCAAGGTGCATGTAGTATCAGTGAGCGTGCTATCCGTGTTTAGAGTGGGCAAGGTGCACAATCTATCTGAGTTTGACCGGAGACTCAGCACGATAATTTCGGAAGTTGCATGACTTGTCCGGTGTTCGAGGAGATCTGTGGTTAGTGTCTTCTACAAGTGGCAAAAACAATGTGAAAGAACGTCCAAACGCCGAGGGTTTGGGCGGGCACCCCTCATTACAGATGTCGGACGTCGTAGGCTGGAGAGACTGGTAAAACTGGGCAGGTGGTGAACTGTGGCGGACTAACACCTGACTTAAATGCTGCGCAGAGTACAAGTGTGTCTGAACACACAGTGCACAAAAAACTCCTAACAATGGGCCTCCGCAGCCGACCAACAATGCATGTGCCAATGTTAACACCGCGACATCGTCAACTACTACTGAAATGGACATGTGACCTTCGTCACTGGACGTTGTCGCAGTGGCAGAGCGTTGCACGGTATAATGAATCCCGATACCTTGTTCATCGTGTCGATGGGAGGTTGCGAATCCGTGGTTTTCCAAGGGGAACAGCTTCTTGACACCTGAACTGCGGGACGGAGACAAGCTGGCGGTGTCTCAATTATCCTTTGGGTAACATTCACATGGACATCCATGGGTCCAGTGGAGCTCATGCAAGGCACCATGACGGCCAATAAGTATCGTACACTGGTTGCAGACCACGTACACCCCTTCAAGACGACAATGTTTCCCAACGGCAGTGTCATTTTTCAACCAGATAATGCGCTATATCACAAGGCCAGGAGTTTCATGGAGTGGTTCGAGGAACACAATTGCCATTGATGTGCTGAACTCCTGATCTAACACATTTGGGATGTGATTGGACGTGGTGTCAGAGCTCATCGTGCCCTTCCCCGGAATTTAAGGGAATTACGTGACTTGTGTGTGCAGATGTGTTGCCAACTCACTCCAGTGACCTAACAAGGCCTCCTTGCTTTCATGCCAAGACGCGTCATCGCTGTTATCCGTACCAAAGGCGGACATACCAGGTATTAGGTAGGCCATCATAATGTTCTGGGTAATAAGTGTAAGCGAATAGAGATATAGCTGCCAGTTTACGGCTCCTCTATGACGTATGATCATTGTAATCGGGAGTCGGGAAGGAAAATAACTTGGTATTCACCTGGTGTGTTTTCGAGGAACCATGCAAAACGGAAATCTGAAAGACCCGAACGGGAAAGCATCCCACGTTGTCCGTTACCTTTCATCCATTAACCTCTGTTGTATCGTATTAATGGCAGAAACAGATGTATACTGTGTCGTTTCGAGTTTCAGGACTGGTTAATTTAAGGAATGTTTGGATTATAAGAGGGAAAATATTTCTCTTCTGTGATGAAATTAGTCTTAAGCGGTAGTCGTAATGTCTTCGGAATTGAGGTGAACTATGGTGAATTTGATGCAGAACTGCCGGTAGACAGCGGCATCGAAATCAAACTTTCGTTGTTGCCTTAGGCATGTGATGTGTTGTCCGTTGCCTTTCTGAAGCCCACTCCCAGACTCAGTGTCTTCAGAGTGTACGTAGTGGGTATGTAGTGTATGTAGAATGTGTGTAGTGTCTGTAGACTGTACGTGTAGTGTATGTAGAATGTGTGTAGTGTCTGTAGACTGTACATGTAGTGTATGTAGAATGTGTGTAGCGTCTGTAGACTGTACGTGTAGTGTATGTAGAATGTATGTAGCGTCTGTAGACTGTACTTAAAGTGTATGTAGGGTGTATGCAGTTACTGCCACAAGACTGGCGGAGAAAATGCAGCAGATCTAAGAATGTTTACGAAACATCTAGAGACTAGAGATGGGTCGTTTGCGAGTGAACCAGTTCTTTAGAACAATTCTTTTGAAAGAGCGAGTGAGCAGTAGCTCACTAAAACCTAACAGTAGTTCTTCTTGGAAGCCGTAATGACGATGGTGTGTCTGTCTCGATTTAACTTAACTTCAATCGAGTGTGCGCCAACAATAAATTGGTTTCGGCTTTGCCACTCTTGCCCCACTCATTTTTATTCTTAGTTCCATGCCGTTCATTGTTTATCCACTTCGCTCTGAAAAAATAAGAAATCCCGAAGATCGAGAAGAGCTAGTTCGTTCGCGTCGTTCTCCGATTCCAGCGCTCAGTATTGCGCGGAGCAGTGCCACTGGGGAGCTAGTTCTTTCGAATCTGATGTTCCGCTCCGCTTCTCTTTCTGCTTCTCTTTGTGTATTCCGATTACAAGCGTGCCTCGTGAAAGATTATTTTCAAAAGCTGGGCAAATTTGCACTGAAAAAATAAGTAGGCTGCTGAATGGCAAAATAAGTAAAATTTTATTTGTGAACAGTAACCTTCATTTCATTTAAAGCAAAAAGTTGTTGATTGTACTTTGTGTCTGTAAATAAATTAATGTAAAACTAACTATCTCAAACTATCTCTCAAATATTCTCAGCAATCCGAACAATATTTCATTGACAAAATAAATGAAAATACCGATGTGAGATTAACCTAAGAAATCAGTCTAAATGTAAATAAAACTTACAGATACTACACTCAAAATGGATATAACTGCTCTTTTTGTTTAAACTGAGCTTGTAAACTGGTGAACCGTTGAAAAGAACTAGTTCTTTTCGTATAGTGATCAAATGAGCGTCGCTTTTTTTAATGAGTCACTTTGCCCACCTCTTCTAGAGACGCCTTGTTGATTGAGGGGATCAAGAGGCACGTAGGCTAACCTACCACGCTCACAGATCCCCAGCCTTGCTGTGGTGCCGTTTTAATTAAGTGCTAGTCTGTCCAAGTAGTATCATGGAGCTAAAAATTCTGAACATTTTTGTTGATAGCGATAAGTTTCCCTATCTGTGTTACCTAAGAGCCGAATTTAATCTTAAATATAATAATACAAAAGCAACCTACAACTATGCCAGATGACTCATTTTTTGACGAGGGACCGAGCGTGGTGGGTGAGCAGTAACACTAGAGAGGACGCGGGTTCAAATCCCAGTCCGACTATCCACAATTGGGTTTTTAAATACTCCCCAAACCATTACAGGCGAATGCCGAGGTGGTATCATCAGAAGGCCATGGATAAATTCCTTCCCGTTCTTTGCCGGCAGTTCTTTCCCGCCTCTAATTACCTCGAAATCGACGAGGCGTAAACCTTTAGGAAAAAAAAAAATTAAAACTTTTTACTGAGGCTACCAGTATGACTCCAGACTGCACTATGGTAGTTTCAGCGAAGTATTGTGTTGTCTATTCTTGGTCAGTAAGGTTCTGTCAATGCATTAATATATTAAACAGAAAAACGCAAAGTATTTGTAGCTGACTGCCAAGTTTAGTTGACCAAAACCAATTTTTATTTAAGTTGAAAGCTACTGAAGCATATTTTTCGTTACATTTCAAACTGATGAACGTATTACTTTTAGTGATTATATATTTCATGCTCGCTTATATTTTAATTTCAGTGTGGTTTCTGCCCCAAGAAAATATAGTTTGCGACAGTGTATGATTCATTACTGCAACTTGTTATTACAGAAAAACACAAGATCTGCTGTATTTGATACACTACTGAATCCCTAGTCATAAAATACAATTTTCTTTAAAGAAAAAATCGACCTTTTAATCTATTACATTTAGTAATCGGACTATAGTTATCATAATCTGATGTAAAACAGTAATCATATCTGTATACGATATTACTGAACTAAAAGTATGAAGAAGTCATTTGATTTCTTAAAATGGCCGAGTATTGAGTTATTTTTTAAAAAAGAATTTTGGATTCAATATAGAAATACTGTCATCAGCCAGCAGATTAGTTCCGCGTCGTTTATTTTTAATTTTTGCTTTTGATAAAGCTAAATTCATAAATATCGAGTGACGTTTAACAGCCTTGTGACAACGTTTCGATTTGTCGCACATTTCGCCTCTGCAGTAGATTTATTTAAGTTAGTAATCTTGCCGCTAAAGCGGCAGATTTATATGCAGTTCTAACCAAGGAGCATTATATGCTACTTCACACCACGAAGGAAGCAAAGACTTTCTATACCCGCGTAATTTTTCTATCTGCAACTCAATATTAACCAGGCGAACATAAAACGCTTAGTGGGAATTACATCGATTTAACCTTCACTAGATATATGCACTTAATTTGTAGACCATATGTGTCATACTCCTCATATCATCAAAATAATTCAACATTATCTCTTTATAACCTACACAATTAAATAAAAAAATTCGTTCATTCTGTTCTATTTGTAGTAAATAAATTTATTTTATTTAAGTAATGTTTTCATTTACTTCCGCACATCTACACGCTTTAAGTGCATCCAAAAGTTTTCACCCATAAAGACTAAGGAACTATCTCTAACAATATCCATCCGGATTTCATTATTACCAATTTTTGGTTTAATTGTGACCTTCCCTTTCTTTAACAATTTGCTTTAACGACATATTTGTTTGACGCCTGTTACTGATAATTTAGGAGCTTTGCGAGGGAGATAAATAACCGTTCTTGAGTTCATTCTTTTGCTCAGATATCGATGTTCCACATAACCAATAATGAAAAACTGCCGAGAATTATCATAAAATTGCGGTAGACTACAGCTGAGTTAAATTACGATGGGAAATGACAATGTATGTACAACTAGAAAAATGAAGTAAGAGTAAAGCCTCATGCGTTTCTAATTTTAAAATCCACATCGATAGCACCGATCATAGTTTTAAAGTCCGGTAGAATACGTCTGGTGTCAAGAACTATGCGAGAAGTAGTACAAAACACTCCAAAACAGCTTTAAATTTTCCTGTGGTTGCATATTCTTTTAACACTGACAACGTAAGAACTGGTGCATTATTTTTGATTGCCTGCGTATGTATCATAACTAATATAAAATTACCCGATTAGTAAAATAAAACTTTTATAGTTCAATCAAAACGAATTATACACCATCTGCAACAGAACGGGAACAGGACTGTCAGATGTATTGACGTAACCCACTCTACCGTTCGTGAGCCAGGAGTACCCTACCTCACATATCTATTGTCGACTAAATTAAACTGGATAATTGCATATGTCTTTATTTCAGTGAGCGATTTAAATATACTTCACTACCACCTGCAAAAACGGTTCTTGATTCTATTATATCGTAGGCATTAAATATAGCAACTGCGAGAAATAAATTATGTTATGGTCATCGCTATTAGTTTTGGATAAACCGAATTCATGGAAAAACTACCACTTAAATTTTTATGGTATTTCAATATGCGTACAGTTAATGGTCCGGGAGGTAAAATAAGGTATGTCTCATTTTGTTGCGAAGTCGGAAAAACTGATAAATTTGA
Source organism: Vandiemenella viatica (assembly GCA_031002005.1). NCBI lineage: Eukaryota > Metazoa > Arthropoda > Insecta > Orthoptera > Morabidae > Vandiemenella > Vandiemenella viatica. The sequence continues at coordinate 66,435,105 of JARYHS010012519.1, read as the reverse complement.
GAAAAGTGTTCAAAAATTAATATCCTTTTTTTGATGCACGCAGTTCAAGCAGAAATAATAAATAGGGTTCAGATGGGCTTTCGAATAACGTTCAACCCACAGTCCCGGCTGTAAAATAGGATATCAGTTTAAACGAGGGATCCGTACTTCACGTGAACCAAGCTGCGTTCTTACAGATAGTACTATATAAAACTGTATAACAATATTTTCAGCTTTGCCATTTTTCTTGAACACAATTTAAAAGTTGTAGTTTTTCTTAACACCGTTGCAACATACATAAAGTTTTACCCATTAACAACTAATTTCAACATTAAGAATGAATTGATATTAATTAAAGCCTTGCGCTTTAAGAACTATTCCTAACGTATCTAAAAACCAGTTTTATCCTACGAGAAATCCAATGGTTTCCATATTACCGACCGTGGTGGGTGAGTGTTTAACGCTGTGGCCTCGCATTCGGGAGGACGGCGGTTCGAATCCTCATCCGGGCATCCAGATTTGGGTTTTCCATGGTTTCCCCAAATCACTCCAGGCGAATGCCGGGATGCTTCCTTCAAAAGCCCATGGCCAAATTTCTTCCCGTTCCTTATTCCCAGTCCCGTACGCCTCTAATGACCTCGACGTCGACGAGGCGTGAAGGTATAAGTAAAAAAAAAAGAAAGTTTTTTTATATTAAATGAGCGAAGTCAAATTATAAAAAATTATTAAAAAACAACCACAGACTCTATTCGACTGTCACAGAAATTACCTTTGCTATGCAGATCGATCAGACGTAGTTTTTTTGGTAAAACAACACTGGATAATTATTATTAACAACTTATAAGCATATTAAAAGGAAGGATACCAGCGAAACTAGTTGAAACAGAAATTAAAATGCTATGGAATTAGATCATAACAAATCATGAATTTGTCTAAGTTCATAAACTTCATATTCATAGAAAATAGGAGTATATATTTTGAAAGTTCTTAAAATTTCTAGTTATAATTTGTTTTAATTTTGGCGTACTTATATGAAATAGTTACGAATTCAGGTTAACGAGTGACGTAATTGACGGCTAAATTGATGCTTATGGATGGGCTGCAGACTCATAAAAGCAAGAAATAATAAAAAAATAATGGAAAAAAAGTAGTGACGGAGACAAACGTCGGGTGTGTACTAGAGTGAGTGGCTGTTATCATGTCGTTGTCGCCAGTGATTATCGCAGACTAACGAATCACAAATTACGCCGTTAATTTAGTGTCGGCGGGGTTGAAACTTAAGCCCGGCGTCCGCCTGACCGGAGAGGTCTTTGTAAGGGCCGTGTCCTTTACGCCCACACAAAACACGCAGAGCGGTTAACGCTAAGGCCTAGGATTCGAGAGGTCGTGGGTTCTATTTCTGATCAATTCATTCAGATACCGAGTCAAGTCTATTTCCTGAAGTCTTTCTAAACAATCGCAGAGATGGCTCGTTAGTAAAATCTATGGCCCGTTAGTAAAATCGATGGTTCTAAACAGTAGAAAATAAGTTTACGTTCATGAACTACGTAAATTACTATACACTCTATTCTCTCATTTCATGAACTTGCTCTGAACTTAAGGCGTACTGTGAGATTGAAGGCTTTCACGACGTATCGATGAAATGTAGTCTTCACGGGTTTTCCGCTGTATGTTGTTGAAATGCGACAACGAGCTTTCGGCGGCTGACTCTGCCGCCATCTTCAAGTTGAATGTTGTACGGGGAGAACCAGCGCTGCACTGGAGCAGCGCTGGTTCTCCCCGCACAACATTCAACTTGAAGATGGCGGCAGAGTCAGCCGCCGAAAGCTCGTTGTCGCATTTCAACAACATACGGCGGAAAACCCGTGAAGACTACATTTTAAGGCGTACTGTTTGTGAAACACCTCTGTAACATAGTGTGTCATTAGTTAGATATTGGTGTGATTACTTATGCAGGCTATGTGTACAAGATATACTGGACGTTCTGTATGGTGTATATTTTACTTTTTGTTTATTTATTTATCGTATGTCCATAGCACATGAACAATAATACAATTATATATAATTGTTTCACAGTAATAAAATGTAACATTAAATTATGGTTAAAGTTCAAAATCGACGTAGTGCAGCCAATGTAAAGCTTCATTAGAAATATCTATGAAGTCTTTCGGTGATCTCCTGAAGGCTCGAAGTGGGCAATCAAAGGTCACGTGATCGATGGTTTGATCTTCCTCACCACAGTCAAAATTCGGTGAATCTTTCATTCCCCATATGTAAAGAGATAAAGCAAATCTGCCATGGCCCGATCTAACTCTGTTGAGAGTAGCCCAGGTCTTGCCTGTTGATTGTCAAATAGGGAGTGCCATTCTGGTGGGTCCGAGGCTATCCACTTCAATGTCCATGCTTCTCTCCCGTTAAAATAGTTAGATATAATCTGTTTTGCAGCTTTTGTGCTTGTACTTCTTGATTTAAGTCTCTGAAATTGGGTTTCCATGTCGTCGTGGATGGAGAGATCCAAGTTATGACAGATCTTATTATATTGGGTAATTAGGCAATTGCGTCGTCTTATGATAGGAGGTTCGGTGTTACTAAAAGGGGGTAGCCAGTACAGTGGAGTGGACTTGATACCTCCACTAATTATTCGCATTGTCTGGTTCAAAAGCTACGTCAATATTTTTGGTGTGGGTACTATTCATCCAGACAGATGAGTAGTACTCGGCTGCAGAATACAAAAGGCTCAATGCTGAGGTGCGAAGTGTAGAGAGCACAGTAATTCTCATGTAATCTAACGATTCTTATCAGAACCAAAAGGCTAGAACCCTTGGACTTTCACTGACGGTCTGTCAACTTATATGGAAGGAATAAGCCGATCAAAAAGCGCTTGCCTTTCAAAGTTATTTTTGTTTGTTAATATCAGCATTTAATTTGATTTCGTACAATCATAAACATACTTTCTGATGCACACATTGCGGAAGTGAACTACTGTCACATACCATCACCAAAATGACAACACTTTCACGGCTTTTAGTCATATTAAAAACATCAAGGTGATGTGAGGAGCCATGTGAGCCCTCTTTGCTTTGTTAGTGGGTTCAGTCGATGGGCGTGGCGGCTGTTAACATTGGAGACTCGTTCCCTAAAGGTGGGATAACCACCTTAAGAGCACTCGTCGATAACACGGGATATTGTGTAGCCAATAATGTGAATCGGAAGGTTGCCTTACTGGAGTTCTCGGTAGTCCTATGCATTCAAGTTTAGACTTTGTATATGCCTGGACCAAAGATCGCAGAGTCCATTCTGGTGGGATGATGTCAGCCAGTGGGTATAGTAAGAGGTGTAGGCAGAGCGGCAATTTTCCTCGCACCCTGCCAAGCAGTGTGAAGACCATTTGTGGGAAAAGTTGCTAGTGATCGAATCTGAAGGCTATTGTGTGTAGAGCTAGATGCGTGATAAAAACATATGATTCCACCATAACGTTCTCAATTATTGGATCTGTGTAAAGCGTTTACTACACATTAAAAGAACTCCTCAGGTATAAAACTGTCCTTATTTCACTGACGTTCACAGATGTATTTGTACCTCATTCATAAATATTTGATCGTAACGCGTCATTTAGAAAGCGGTGGTGGTGAACCACAGCTTACAGCTAAGCTGACGTTCTCAGCAGAAGACGATACGGCGTTGTGGGAAGAAGGAAAGGCCTGGAAAAACCGTAGGAATTGGAAAAATTGTGTGTTCCTTGCAAAGGATATGAGTGTGATGGTTGCAGTATGACATATTTCGAATATCACGTTTCCCCTCTTTCTCTTATTTATATATAGTGCGATATATAGAAATTTTTATCGTAAATACTGATTAATACATTATGAAATTTAATCTGTGTTATTAGTAAGTAAACACTGATGTCTACTTACGCTGTAAATAAATATTACATTGTATCATCAGTTATTTTGAGCAGAGAACAACATATAATGTGCAACACACTCGGAAGTACAGATAAATATAATCACTTTACGTTTTTCAAGAATTATTGAGGAAAAAATGGAATAATTTCTAAATCTACTTTGATTCAAACTACACACATTCAGACATCTCCTGGCACTTATGCCACTTGTTTCAGCATTTTAGTATTCTAAAACATCAAAAAAAAAATATATTCAGGAAGTTATACCAAGAAGGGTGATGAGTCATATAAATAAGTTTTATTCATCCAAGGAAAAATTAAACAGTTTTGAACAGTATGGGAGGTTAGGGGAAGAGTTGTAATTTTTGTGGTACACTCGAATCAGACACGTATTAACTACACATACTTCCACTTTTTTTTTAATATATGGCTTTACGCCTCGTCGACGTCGAGGTGATTAGAGGCGGCATGAGATTGAAGTCAAGGAACGGGAAGGAATTTGGCCATGATGTTTTCCATTTGTCTGGAGTGATTTGGGGAAACCATGGAAAACCCATAAATGGATTCCCGGAAGGCGATTCAAACCCCTCGTCCTCCCCAATGCCCACCCACCCCCTAGGTACACACTTGTAGTGATTGATTTTATTCATGTGGAGAATAAGATCCTCTCATACGCTCGTAAACCCCGCATAAAGGGTCGTTTCTAAGCGTATACCTCACATGTTTGTTTCTACAGAGGAATAAAGTTCTTGCATTGCGAATAATCTTGTAAATGTGAAGTAGGTATGTGAAGGCTTAGTATAAATGTTTTATCCTGGCAGACGACTCTATTATATGAGCCAAACAATCGTATTTTCATAACATACAAGCGGCGTCACTCAGATAGAAACCACACATTTCACAAACAAAAAAATTCACTTATCTTACGCTGAATACAGTTTGAAGTTTCACAGACAGATGGTAACACTTAGTAAGACGTGGCAGTAGGTATAAAATTCTTGGCGTCTGCAAGAAAATGCGGCCATGAAACTATAGCTCCAAATTTCACCAAGCCAATGATAAATAAGACTCATCTAAGGCAGACGGTTTTCTATTTTGGTTTTCTCAGATCACTGCAGACGAATGCAGGGTTGATTCTTCCAAAAGGCCATGACGAATTCCTTCCGATTCCTTGCCATCAGTACTCTCTTACCTCTAATGATCTTGACGTCGACGAAGCGCAAAGCCATAAGCAAAGAAAAAGAAGCGCTTTTTTGCACTTGTTTAGATTATAAGGAATTGTATTAAGCCCCAAAAAGAGTTACACATTTTAAAGTAATAGTACTATCGTAAAAGTGGGGCTGCAAATTTCGGTCGTGGTGTTGGTTTTCAGCGAAGGAGGGCGACGGTTTTGTCAGTATGCGGTCAGCTCGGCTAATTGAGACTTGGTGATTTACGTATCCGGCCCCCGTGTCAAGCTGGACCGGGGGCGGGACGAACGTGTGCGCGCGACGGGGATGGAGGGAGGCGAGGCGGGCGGTATATAGCGCGGGCGCGAGGCGGCCGCTGCGATCTTGCGTTGCAGCCAGCAGCCGGCACTCCAGCTCTCGACTCCACCGGCACGACAGGTGAGCGACGCTTTGTGCCTACCGCGCTTCTTCGACGGCGCCGCGGCTTCCAGAGTGCGTTGTTGGCAGATGCCATGTACTGTTTAAAATACTTGTTCTTTTTTTTCCAAGCTTATGCATACTTTTCTTTAACAGTTTAAAAAAAATGAATTTCTTTTTAATCGTTGCATTCAATGGACGAAAAGCCATCAAATATTTGATTTTTGTTCTAAAGGCGGTTGTATAAAAACAGGGGAAACTGCTGGCTCCTTCCCGTTATAATTATTTTTTAAAAATGCATTAATTTCTTAAGACTCATAGGCGATGTAAATATTAGTTTTCATTTACCTAAATCACTACTATCAAACGAAGGAATCAGTTACATCTACGTTAAGAATTAATTTCCTAAAATTAGGATATTTCCGAAATTAAAATGATGTTTCAGCACCAGCTTCTTCTACAGATATATTCTGATCATATTTGAGAAGATTTCACAATACCTTCTGCCACTTCTAGTTGGATGATTCCATTGGCATGAGATATCACCAGCACACTATTTTTTGTTTGTTTTGTTTTTACAGAAATGCAACATCGTTTTCTATTCGACTATCCATGGGTAACGTATACGAACTGTTTAATAATCTCTGAAATTGTTTAATTCGATAGTTTTAACTCCATTTTGTGATGAGAATAAAATTTGGCAGTATCTTATTGACTTTTATTCGTTTTCGTTCATTTTTTTTTTTTTTTTTTTACGAATTTTTAGATTTTAGAGTTAATGTAAATGTGGCACAAAAATACTGTTCATGTTTTATTTTTCTTAAGAGCTGATTTTAATCAATGAAGAAATGTTTAGTTTAACATATTAATCAGGAAGGAATAAATTAAACCATCTGTGGTCAGCGCTACATGTTTCGATGTGAGGAAACAGCATATTGCCAAATATGATTTAATGGGAACCTAATGTTATGACTGTGTATGAGATAATGCACTTAAAACTTACCGGGAACTTTACCATTACTACCAAATAACAAGGATTATTGGCTCTGTTTATTGTATTTGTTGGTTTTAACTGTTTATCCCAAAGTCTGTAAAACATATTCTGGTAGACAACGAGGATTGTAAGAGAGCATGGAGATTTTGTGATCAAATTATACCTTCGTGTATTGGTAATGGTTTACTTGAATTCTGAAGGCTTGACCGGTATATACCTCACATAAATTTCTCCGTTTTGACCAAGACGAGCTGTGGTTGGCCAACTTTAGATTCTGATCGCCAGACGTATGGACAAAGTGCGAACAGCTGGAAGTGTTCCGTGCAGCGTGTTTTCCCGTTTTGTTAATAAATTATTTATTTCTAAAACATGCAATTTCGATTTTTAAATTTTAGTAAATTTGGTTCATTGTGTTTTTTCCCCTGTAATCAGACCGACTTATTTTAAGAGTTTTTGCTATTTATGGTGTTCATAATTAATAAGAATTATGTCTGTTATTTTTCTGTATTAATTTCTCCGTATGTCAAAGTATAAAGAAGTACCAAAATCACAGAAATTCGTAATTTTAAATTTAGGGGGGCATTAAAAGAGATTGAGTCTATTTTGGTATGGTATATTTTTACGTATCATCTAGGAGCTAGTAGGAATTTCATAATAATTTATACAATGATACAATCTGCAACTATAGGCTTTCATACTCATGTTTCTATACTCAGATTTTTTTCTTAAGTCTTTTATATTATATAGTTTGATCTTGATCTTCACGTTGCTGACGAATGAATCTAAAACTGTGATAAATTTCCTAGCCGTGGACGAAAAGAAGATACTGTTGATGACTGGGAACAAACGATTAATTTCGATGATCTGAATAATTAGCAAAGCAATCACATGTTTTGTTAAATTTCGTGTCCAGCCATTAGGTAAATAACGAAATTGTATTTAAATGTTGATGTGTATGGATTTGTATTAGTTGTATCTCATACTTTTACATAAATAGTAACATTTTGTGTTAGTGTATGTGAGCTGTTTATGTTTTATAAAATAACATTCAAGATATTCTGACACTCATATACAACTATATAGTAACAGCAAATTGAAATTCAGTTTGAAAGGTTTTTGTGTCGTTATTTTTCATTGTAGTGTTTTACATAATACTCTTTTAAATTTTATGAATACGGAAAAAAACAAATATATGGTTTTACTAATAACAACATTTAGGTGTCCCATTACAATCCTTTCATTAGATTGATTATTTTGCTGTTTGATAATTTTATTTTATCCTACGAATCTCACTGTTCAGAAACGCGATTGTTGCATGTACTGTGATTCGTTTGTGACTGGGCTAATAGAAAATGTAAATGACGAACAGGTGCATCAGATATTTTTTTAATAGAACAGTGGTGTCAATCGTGCTGAGATAACTATTTTGTGGGCTTAATTAATAATTTAACAGGTAACAGGCGTTTGATTCAGTGAACGTACGGGAATATAAACCAGTAATTCCAGTTTTACGAGGGTTGTGTCCTACGTCCATTATCTTCCAGAATAATCGATTAGATACTTAGTACCCTCAAGGTAATAATAAGGCCCCGGGTATAGAGCTGCTTAACTAGTGAATTAAACAAGTTCTTAATGTTACAAGAAAAAATATGTTCGGAATTGTTTTGCCAGTATAGATGTAAATCCCATGAGTAAACTTAATTCATACGATTTCTGTTATCTCTGGAGCCTCTGAAGCATGTGGTGTATCAGTACCGGTTCCGAACCAACTGATAATCCCACATGTTTGTGAGTTGTATCGTGCAAAGGAAGCAACAAACGTAAAATCGACAAAAGTGCCGTTGCTTTCGCTTCATGGAAAACTGCTGAAATTCAATGAAAACTTGACAGTAAACTATGAACACAAAGTAGATAGATATTGAGGTCAAAATTTAAATAACGTAAAACATGAGTGCAAATGTGTATTTAGAGAGTTTGATGGAAATCTGACCATGAATAAACGAGTTACATTTCCCAAGAAAAGTGAAACCATAGCTCCCGCTGACCAGTTTCAATCAAACTAATAGCACTATAAAACTTCTCGGGTTTCAAGCCGCGTCAAAATTGAGTCGTCTGGAGACGTTTCGGAAGTTTGCATTGCTTCCATTGACAATCCCTGCTTAACGTCAGTTTTTTCTTATTTGCTTAACGTCTCTCAACAGCGAGGTCTTTAGAGACGGGGAAGGATGGGTGGTGAGGAATGGGAAGGAATTTGACCATGGCCTTTTGAAGGAAGCATCCCGGCATTTGCCTGGAGTGATTTGGGAAACCATGGAAAACCCAAATCTGGATGCCTGGACGGGGATTCGAACCGCCGTCCTCCCGTACGCGAGGCCAGAACGCTAGCTGTTACACCACCACGGTCGGTAACATCAGTTTTGACACGGCTTGAAACCCGAGATGTTTTTATAGATAATTGCAGCCGCGAGAACGTACATAGCTATCAGACTAATAGCAGTTGCTTAAATCTATCAGCTATACACTGCTGTTAAGTTTTAAGTAATTTTTTAACTATTTATCGAAATGGTTAAAATTAAGTTTCAAGCTTTCAAAAAATCGAATTATATGTTTGCTCTGATCTCATATGAGAACAGTCTCGGAGACGTAGAACAATACATGATGCCATTCTTAAAGTCAATAGTATGACCAATTGATAATCAAGGTTGTAAGATAACAACCATAGAGACAGAATGGTGAAATGAATTGTGTAAATGATAGTAAAATAATATAGTGGGATGGTTAAGTTGGCTGACCATTAAGCACAAAGAGTTATGCAATCAACATCGCTGACTGTTTCTATGGATGTTGTTTACTGGTTGTAATGGAAGAAGGTTGACTTGAAAATCGTCGAGAGATTCAATACTAAGTGTATAATAAATATTCAGTGTTGGAAAAACGGGAGAAGATAAAAGTATTTACCTCGCAAGGTTTGTTATTTAATATCCCAAAGTCAAGTGTTAGATATCAACATACAATTTCCAGAGATAATTACTTAATTCTAAACTAATATCCAAAAAACTTTCCATCTACAATAGCGATTGTGGATAATTTTGTCACACTCTCTTTTCCAACTCAAAGCAGAGAGTATTACATGAGTCCTATTTGGTTTCCGAGTCCAGAAAAAAACTCTTCACAAGTTAAAACTGATTCTCAAGCTTCCTTTAGTTTAGACAAAAAGTTATTACGAAATTCAGTATCGAATATTCTGGTTATTATGTTTAGAGAATATGATAAATCTAATGTGAAATAGCCACGACAGTTGTGATAATGCGTACTCAAATCAAGTTGAGTACAGTCGTCAATAACCAACAAAAACAAAGCTTAACTGAAAGGACGTCTATGAAACAATTTTTAAAAGCGG